>MU551534.1:7058560-7120167 GCA_024362625.1 Silurus asotus
TATTATTAAAAACAACACAACTACTACTACTTTTACTACTAATAATAATAATACATTGGGTGTACTTTATAATTGAATATTTTCTATGTGTCTCATTAACTTTTATATTTATTCATTTATTTTATTTTAGTAGTCTTTAATATTATAAACTTCTTCCGTCAACATCTCATTTCAAGGTTGCTTTCCCACTGGGACATACTCTCTCTGCTATTAAAATCCTGATGGTTGTAAAGCCCACAAGCCACCCCACCGGCATCACTTTGCAATTTATTACACTATCATCTGACATGAACAACATTAAAGCTTGTTCTGATTACAGATGGGACATGCAGCTACGATTAAAATGTTGTCATTACTAAGGCTCTGCGCCATCATGTGTCAGCCACAGCGTGAATCCACTTATGTCAGCTTTCTTTAAAAACGGCCGTGTTTGATATCAAAGCCCTCAGAATTGTATTATCTTTACAGTTAAAAAGTTATCATATGCATAATTATCATCAACTACAACACTGTCACTGGCAAAAAGATGTGAAATATTAGTGCAACTTTCATAAGAGTGAATAAATGGTTATGCTGGACTTTGATTTCAGTACATTAATCTTATACATTCAAATCATTACAGGAATATCCACAACTGATTGAGATGTACTGTACCTGCGAGACGAAGCGAAGCAGAGTTGTAGATGATCTCGTCCCGTAACTCTCGAACGTGGACTCTGACACTGGACACGGCGTCTGGCCACTCGCCATCTGACACACGAACCTGGAACTCGTAGGTGCCTGGTGGTGCGTTTTCTTTTATAACCAGAAAACCTGTCCGCTTGTTCAGGATAAAGTAACTGCAGGGGGCAGAAAAGAGTAACAGCTCAATCATTAAATATCTTATACAAACTATATGGACAAAAGTCCAAAGTCCTCCACCAAGATTCCCAAAACAAATCTTTAGATGAGGCAGGATTCAAATTTTCCTTTCACTCAAGCGAGGACATCGAAACCTGTTCCAGCGTTTCAATGCCCTAAGCCCATTGGAGTAGAAGATCTTGAATCACCTACTATATGCTAGTTATCTGACCTCAGCCCTACTGAAGACCTTTTAGATGAATGAGGTCTCTTCACCCTACATCAGTACCTGACTTTACTAAGCTGAATGAGCACAAATCTCCACAAGCACACTCAAATTTAGTGGAACATCTTCCTAGGAGATTTGGTGTTCAAACAACCCCTAGAATCTTATGTCTAAATCTTGTGCATAATGTGTGTATTTAGTGTCTGTACAAAAGTTAGGACACACCTTCCTAGCCTTCCTAACAGCTGCCTAATACTGTAGGTTTAAAGGATTTACACCTGGAAGAGTATCCAAACATTTCATGCTGACCACATTTCTTTTTTTTTGCTTTTCTTTTACAATCCAATATGTAGTGAATGTGCATTAGGATTTTGTTTTTAATTACAGATTGCTGCAGAGGTTGTATGTTTTTTTTTTTCTTCTTCACAAACCAGCCAAATATATATTTAGGCTGCGCAAACATTTCCATACACCTGTATAGTTGTTAAATTAAATAGAAACAGCTGCAACTCTATGCTCAGATTTAGAGTTTTATTTAATGTTCACATTAAACAAGGAAGAATTTGATCTCAGTGGTTTTCCCGAACTCCGAAAACGGCCCGTTGCACCTGCTGCTTATAATTAATTACTCATTTAGCCATCACATATGCTTTTTAACAATTGCTTAAATCTGGGTAAGTAAATCCGAGATGGTTACAGAGACTCGTTCCTTCTCATTTAGTGACTGGTGCTATAATATCAGGAAGCATATTGCTTACAGATCTTCAAGAAAAAAAAAAGAAGCGAGAATATGATTTAAAGTATGACATCAAAAGATGCTCTTGACCAGCCTTCACTTTTTGGCCTCGTGTTCTTTTCAGCATAATTCTGCATCAATTGCTGGAATGTCAGCGAGTCTTCTCTGCTTCACTGTCTATAACGCTAAGGTCACTTTAAAAAGGAGAAAAGCTTTAACCGTTTTTCAAAAGACTTCAGTTTCCATGTAATTTGAAAAAATAATAAAAAATAAAATCCTTTTCTCTGAAAGAAAGACACAAGCAAAGCCCGTTCATGCATGGAAAAAAAAATGCAACCACTGTTGTGTTCATTACTGGCACATTCTCTAAAAACAAACAAAAAAAAACTAATCGCCCATTAAACCAATCATGCCTAACATAACCATATTTCCCGGTAAAGTCCCTAACCAGTGGTTGTTATATTAAATAAATGCATTAATGTGTTAAAAGGTGTTTTTAGAATTATTTTTTTCCTGATATTTTTTTAATTCAGGCCAATCAGGCGAGAATGTCAAATCTATTTTAAACCTTAAACGCCTTGAATGCCAAAAACCTTAAAGTCATACAGACAAAACTGTTTTCAAACCATTTAAGTGATGACAAATGAGATTTTAGAATGAACCAAAAAAAAGGAATTCTGGTCAAATCAACTATAAGACCATCGCTGGCGGAGACATATTTAGACTAAATGAGATGCCACTTTAAATTAGAGGAAAGTTGAGAGAGGGCGGCGAGAGCACGCTCACGAACACAAGACATCAGGAAGGGTAGACTGAGGTGAGGAGAGTTAAAGTGGAAGAGAAATCGACGTGTGAGGAAGAGAGAGAAAGAGAGAGAGATAGAGAGAGAGAGAGAGAGAGACAGAGAGAGAGAGAGCAACAGCTTTTTAGAAGCTTCCTTCATCTTTAATTAGCAGTGCTGATAACTGGAGGGCGAATGGCCCTACTAAGATGTGCTGATTTAAAATTCAAGGCCCTGGCCATAAAACTGACATGAGCCTGATTGCTTCTTAAAATTTAACTTTATCCTGGCATCCAGCCTCCAAACCAATGGATGATTGCACAGATATCAGTAGAGAGAGAGAGAAAGAGAAGGAGGATGTGAGAACATCAGGAGAGTGCAGATCAGCGCTTAGACCTCTCAAGGCTAAAGCTGCCTCCATTAGAGTCATCTTACTCAGTCCTTAATCACACAGACTCTAAGGTGTCATCAATAAGGAAGGGAGAAGGCAGAAAAGAGACAATACATGGAGACTGGGAAAGAGAAAAATATGACACAGAGACAACACCAAACAAAGTAAAGAAGACAAATACAAAAAAAAACTAAACAAAAATGACCAAAAATAATTAGAATTATTACTAGGAGTGGGGAAAATGGGAGATCTTACTTAGGAACATGTCCTTCAAATGCGTAGGTCTTGTTGTCCCAGTCATCAGGGTCCGGAGCGTACACCTTTCCCAAAACAGACGTCGGCATTCTCCCTGTTGGTGCAAAATATATTTCATGTCCACAAAAAAAATCCTTTAGAAACGAGTTTATTAGAGGGACAGCGCATGTAAGACGTTTTGGAGACAGGTTGAGGGAGGCGAGTTTGAGATGGTTTGGACATGGTGCAGAGGAGCTACATGGGGTAAATCTGTAGGAGAATGCGGAGGCTGATGCCACCAGGAAGGAGGAAAAGAGGAAGACCAAGGAGGAGGTTTATGGATGTGCTGAGGGAAGACAAGCAGAAAGTTGGTTTAAAGAAGAGGTACAGGAAGAGGCAGATGTGGGTAGACTGGGGGGGTGTGGAGACAGATGAATCAAAAGAAGAAGAAAATAAGAAATCCTATAAGTCTACTAAGTCCTGAGAATTTTTATTATATATTATCTATTATTTGTGATCTTGACATTATTGTAGTTGTTCATGATACAACAATATAATAATTATAATCATACAGTAAGTATAATAATTTAATTAAATTGTTGCTGCCATTATAACAACCCCTTCTATACAGAAAACGTCGTTTTCAGGGAAAGACCTTACACATTTTAACAAGACAATGCTAACTGCATTCCACATCTATTACGATAGCATGACTTTGTAGCAGTAGAGTCAGAGTGCTGAACTGGCCTGCCTGCAGTCTCGAACTTTCACCATTTGAAAACATTTGGCATATTATGAAACGAAAAATACAACGAAGGACAATCAGAACTGTAGATCATATAGAATCCTGTATCAGACACATGTGGGATATTATTCCTCTCCTAAAACTTCAGCAACTGGTCTTCCAGATGTATGCAGACAGAAGACGTGATGCTACACAGTGGTAAATATGACCTTACTTACTTAAAATGGTATATATATTCTCAGGTTATACATTTAAATAAAATGGAAATAAAATATTATTATTATTTTTTTCTTTTTTACACAGCATCCTAACTTTTTAGGAATTAGGGTTGTATTTTATATATATATATATATCTGCTTCTATGCCAGATTTCATACCTCTAAATACCTGATAATCCTGTTTCATAAAATGCCTTACTTTCTTTAAAGTCATAAATTCATTCCAGCTTCACCACACCAGTGTTTGTGGGAATGAAGTTATTTTTTAATTTTTTTTTTCTTTTTCATCTAATTGCTGCCCTTGTCTCAGTAGGGTAAGTTGTGCATTCTCCACCTCATTAACACCAGGCCCCAATGGACAGATGGGAGCACTTTTTTTTTTGCTGCTATTACTTCTCTTTTCAAAGAGCCTTTATTTTATATGCTGTACATTCAGTAGATTTCTAATTTATATTGCATTACATATTATATAGCTTATTAAGTGAGAGTGTTGGAAAAAAATGACACATTAGCTCATTAAATTTTGTTCTACGTCTTTATATGTACATGGAAAAGATGTAATGGCAATATAGGAAGAAGAAAAAAAAAAATGCAAGAAAGTCCAGATTAATGGGGTCATATGGCTAAAACTTTAGATTATTATAACCCTTTCATCCCCAGCATTATTTTACCAATACACCATATGTATGTACCTCTTTGCTCATGAACAAACCATATCAATCCCTCTCTCGCCTTGTCCCTAAATCAACCTACCTGCCGGATCCCACTAATAAACTCGTTTCTAATCCTGTTCATCCTCATCACTTTCAATAAAAAACAGTAAGACTGTTTAAATCCATTTTGCAGTCAGTCTAATATAACTGAGGCACAAGCTTGTGTTCTAAAGCTTCATAAATTGACTTACATAAAAACATAATGGCATCTGAATTTGTAACTCTGTGTATGTACACTATATGGACAAACATTTGTGGAAACCTCACCATTGGATTTGTGCTTTTGGAACAACTGATGAAACATTAAGTCCTCATTTGCCGTTATAATAACCCCCATTCTTCTGGGAAGATGATTCACATGATTTTGGTGTGTGCTTGTGGAGATTTGTGCTCACTGAGTTACAAGAGCATAAGTGAAGTCAGGAGCCAATGTAAGTAAAGTGAGGAGGCCTGGAATGGGTTCCAATTCATCTAAAAGGTGTTTGAAATGGTGGAAGTCAGACCTTTATAGCAGGCTAGTCATGAACTTATACTCCAACCCACGCAAACCATATCTTCATGGAACTGGCTTAGTGCACAGGTGAATTGGAACAGGTTTGAGTCTGCTAGTTCAAGTGATACAATTTTTTTAAACTACTAATTCCAACATCTTATACAATTATGCACCTCCAACTTTGTGCTAACAGTTTGGGAAAGAACAATATCTGGTTGGAAAAACTCAGGTGTCCCAATACTTTTATCCATATAGTGTATCTTATGAGATTTGTCATCCAACACAGTCTCACTGCATTTCCTGATGTAGTCACAAATTTTAATCTACTAATTCGTGTTCATTGACAAGAATTTCCCATTTTTTTCGTGTCACTCAGCACGATTGCCTCAGTCTGGCTCCATCTCTATAGCAACGGAGGCAGAGGATCATGAGTAATGCTGATAGAAATGCCAGCGGTCATCTTTTTCTCACATTTTTAGCAGAGAATAAGGCAGACAATATACAGTTATGGTAAGGGTTTGGGGTTATACTGTAATAAATGTGTGTCTTTAATGAACACAATCGGCCTAATTAACCGGGAGAATATATTTACTGTATTTTGACTGTAAGGAACCACTGATGATGGTTTATAATAGCAAGTATCTTACCGAATATAAAAAAACAAGGATAAAATCTCCAGTTTAAATGCTAAGTAATGGTGCTTGAAGATTAAAAAAATCAATAACAAACGAGAAGAAAAAAAAATACAGCGTCTCTGGAATCGAGTGGCAGAAAGAAAACTTTAGCGGAGGCACCAAAAATACTTCCTATTGAAATAAATTACACAGAAAGTCGTCCTCAGTGACATGAAAAAAGAGTCTACGTGTCTATGAACATGAATCAATAGATTACATTTTGCCGTGAGACTGGACTGTCTGGGAAGATAGAAACAGAGCAAAGAAATAACTTTGTCATTACTATGTCATATTAGTTTCATATGTTTTCTTAAAAAAAAAGATAGCTAATGAAATATGCAAAAAATAACTTATTAATAACTAGAAATTGAATGAAATTGTAAAAAATTGACTAGATTAAGTTTTCATAAAAAATACAAAAAAAACTTCTAACTAAAAAATGTATGCACATTTTTGCTTACGCTGCATAAACAATCAGATATGCTAATAAATAAGCAAAGGCATATGTTTAGCGAAAATTTGCCAAGAGCAAATCTTAATAAAAATGACAAAATTAGACTAGTGTCTGACCTGAAGAGTTTTTTTTCCCCCCAACATTTTGGCTGAATTCCTGTGGTGTTCATTTTCAGCCTAGCTAGGTGAGCATGATTTAACTGGGACTCACATTGGCACATTTACTACTAAACAAAATAATTGATCAGGCATCCTGGAAATTAGAAGACATTAAGAGCTTTAAAGGGCTTATAAGGTCAGGTGGGGAATAAATATATAATGTTCTAGTTGTAATAAAAGAAAAATTTTGGTTACCATCTCTTACAATTCCAGGAGGCGAGGAAGCTGTTGTGCACCCTTTTCTTTTTTGGGCTTTAAATACCTTAATGGATCTAGCCACCCTTTGCACTGGTTGCTATGCTTTTAGCACAAGGAGCTCTTGAGCAAAAAAAAAACAACAACAAAAAAAAACAGCCCCTTCACAATGTGTATGAATGAGGTCATCCAGCAGCTGTGTCAGCACTGTTCCCCAATCTTTTCATCACAGCTCACCTGAGAGCTTTGCTACATCCATTTATCTTTAGAATTCTCTGAAATTTAAACAAAAGCATTCCCAAAATACCAGGGAGAAGAAAAAAAAATCGGAAAAGTCCTGGTGAAGTCTTCGACATAAATAAAAAAAAAAAAACGTCTTCACAGAAGAGACTATATTTGTTTTACATTAAGAAAGCCTTAAAAAAATCGACTTATTAAATATGACAATGGTTCCATGTGAAAAAAATTTGAAGAATGCATTTGAAATTATTACAAGATGCAGAAATAAAACTGAAAGAAAAGAAGGGGGATGTAGTTATGTAGAGTTGATAAAGTATGGTAGATAAATCATTCACGTTTTATGGAAATGTAGTGTTTGTGTTCATCTAATTAGAACCAATCCTATCTAATTAATTATTAAATGTAATTCACGTATTGGAATTAATGACCTACACAACACCTTATTGCACTGCTTTTTTATCCTGCATGCATTGTATAGAACAGCTACTGTACATAGGAATGCGATACGCTCATGTATGTACTAATAAATGAGACGGGACTGAGAAATAACACCCTTATAAACATTGTTCTATTAGTTGTTGCTTAATTATGCAAACTAATGACTCGTTTGTTACCTTCACACACTATTCATTTACTCATAATTAAGTAAGATGCATTAATTCTTTATATTTACCTCTGTGACTGTTAAGATATATCGTCTTCTCTCCAGCAACGTGAGCATGATCATTCTTATCACCGATAGTGATCGTGAGCGTGCTGGTGACGGTTTTAGCCGGTTTTCCACTGTCTGTCATGACGACTGGCAGCAGGAACTCTTTCTGTCTCTCTCGGTCAAAGGCTCTGAGGGCTGTTATGGTGGCTGTGTCATTCCTGTTATCTTGCAGGTTAAAGTCATTGCTGTAGCGGTATTCAGGGGGAACGGAGAAGGAAAAGGGTGAACCGTTTTCGGCAGAGTCTCGATCAATAGCTCTAAGCAGCGTGGAGCTGGTGTTGAGATGTACCAGCTGAGGGCCTGGGACATTCTCCCACACTACTGGTGCGTACGTAGACTCAAACTCAGGCCCATTGTCGTTTACATCCAGCAGGGAGATGTAAATGGTGGCGGTGCCGGTCAGTGGTGGAGTTCCGTGGTCAGTTGCAAGGATGATCAAGTTATGCTGGGCGGTAATCTCACGATCCAGCTGCCTGGCCACAGTCACCAGTCCAGTCTGATCAACTGCAAAGAGACCATATGGGTCGGATTCAGGTGCAATGCTGTAGCTTATCTCCCGATTAAGACCAGAATCTGAGTCACTGGCAACCAGGGATGCGACGCTGGTACCAATAAAGACATCCTCTTTCAGGTCAGCGATCTGCACGAAGTGAGGGATGAAAACTGGAGCATGGTCATTGCAGTCTTCTACCTCTAAGGTACAGTGGAGAAAGCTAGAGTAGTCCAGATCCTCCACTTTAATTGTAAGATTGAAGCGTTGCTCACCAGGCCTCTCAAAATCTAAACGCTTCTTGAGCCGTAGGGTTCCCCGTTGTTCCTGCCGGTGACTCACCATGTAGAACTTTTGCTCAGGGTCTCCGGATACCACACTGAAAGTCAGCTGACCGTTCTCACCAGCATCTGCATCTTCAGCAACCAAGTCAAGTAGGGCAGTGTTAGGCTCACTGCTTTCAGGTATCCTTGCTGAACAAGAGCGGTCCAAGAACCGAGGAGTGTGGTCGTTTACATCCGTTATGTGGATAGCAGCAGTGGCTGTCCCTGTCATCCCACCTCCATCCCTGGCTTCCACCACTAGGAGGTATGACTCTGTCTGCTCCCGGTCCAAACCAGTCTTGGCCAGGGAGATGGTACCAGTAGCTGGATTGATGGTGAACATATCCACCCCACTGTTGCCTCCACTCAAGGCTGCATTTCCAACAATTCTATAGGCCAGTACAGCATTCTGCCCTACAGCCGCATCATCTAAATCAGTGGCAGTCATTTCCATGACAGAAGTGCCAGGCGGAGAGTTCTCAGCCACATCTCCATGACAGTTGTCTGGTGCACAAGCAAAGATCGGTGCATTGTCGTTAATATCCCACACGCTAATGATGACATCAGTAAATCCAGTCAGGCCTTCACCGCCCTCATCTGTAGCCAAAACCACAAAGCGCCAGACGGCCCGTGCTTCTCGGTCCAAAGTCCTCTGGGCATAGATCTTTCCTGTCACCTCATCAATGATAAATTCGCTTTCAGCACCCTGACCATGAAGTGAGTACCGTAGAGCCTCTTGATCAGCATCCTTATCAGGGTCAGTAGCTGTTACCTAAAACATCAAACAGAATGTCTTAGACCTTTTTGCACTGACACCTTTTCTTTCTGCTGACTTGGACGCAAATGTTAAGAGCTCAGATTGCTCCCTCTACTAAAATCCTTTTTAAGGTTAAACTCTAGCAGAAAACAATAAAAAAAAAAAAACCATAGTTTGCCTAATAATTATACAAACCATAACGTAGGTACATTCCCCAAGCCACAAATTGGATGAAGCACATTACGCCAAAGCATGATGTCATCGACTGCAATTCAGCCTTGAAACAAATGATTGATGAGACAATACAATCAGGGTCCTGAAATGCCCCAAAAAATCTGTTTATCCATGTCCACTGGTTTGATAAGTGCTTGTGGAAAAGAGTAACGTGTAACATGACTCATATCCGTACTCATTCAAAACAAATTATACAGCAATTTTCAAAACAGGATGTGGAATTCTGGCACATCCCTCAATTCGGGGAAATGGGACTCACAACCGACTCCCAAGAATTAAAGAAATAAACAGGTTTTGAGAAATGGCTCAACCTAATTGTGTGTTGTTCGGAAATGCTGAAAAAAAAAAAGCAAAAATCTAAAAAAAAATCCAATTTAGTTAAAACCACTGCCACTGCTTACTAAAACTAGCACAATTTCTTAAGAAATTACCAATCCCCTATTATTGTCAAATATACATTGCTGTAGTAAATGCATTACCTGAAGAACAAACACTGGAGAGCCATCAAGCTCTTCAGTCACGCTGCCGTAGTACTCGTTGACAGAGAATACAGGTGCCTCGTCGTTCTTATTCACCACGTTAACAATGACAGCAGTGTAGTCCTCCCACTTCCCGTCTGAAGCCAGCACGTACAGCTTGTAACGTTTGGTTTGCTCGTAGTCCAGTGGTTGGGCGATAAAGATGGTGCCCACTTCAGGCTCCACATCAAAGACGCCACCAGTGTTGCCAGCCGTAATCTGGTAGCGCAGCTTAGCATTGGCACCTGCAAAACAACATTTAACAACATTCCTGAATTACTACAGGTATCATGGGTTTTCTGATAAAAATTTTGTCAAAGTCAACTATTAATTCATAAATTTATAGGTGTGCCCATAAAAAAGTTACCTCTTTGGATGTGTTTGTGTGCACTAAAAAATTTTCTACATACATATAAAGATGTATATCTATATATATATATACACAAGTATATCTATATATATATATACTGAACAAGTTATTGTTCAGTTTGGGAGTTCAAGCCCTGGCAATGCCAAGCTGCCACCCTTGAGGGCCCTTAATAGCCCCCTATAAATCAATAAATATAAAGGAGGCAAAATTCAACTCTTCAACCAACAAACATTTATTCACAACATCCCTTCTTTACTCAGATTTAAAGAAAAGGAAAACCTTCACCTAAAATAATATTTTTAATCACTAAACTTTGCCTTCCTAGACAATTTAAGCATTGACCTCTCCTCAGCTGCGAAACATCATGAAAAAGTTCTTAAACGAGCCATGTACCATATTAATAGTATGGTATAATACAAAATTAAAACAACCAATAAAAGAAACATGTCATCTCAAAAAAAATGTACACTAAAAAAAATCATTTCCAGAGTGTAAAATAACAAATACGAGAGATTTTAAGTGAGATTAATATATTTATATTAATTTTAAACACATTTAGATCAGATAAAAATCTGCGATTAAGTTAAATCATTAATCCCGATTAAATATTTTATATACTGACCATATATTTCTCTTTTACTGTTATTGAAAGCAACTTCCTGTTTCATACACATTTGCTCTAGATGGTCAGTTACATTACTGGCAGGTTATTAAACTATAGAAGAGGCGGAACCTGGAGTCCAACACACACAGAGCTGAAATCTAATGAACAAAATTATAAAAAAAATGCTGTTTGAGTAAAACATGTAGATATTTTTTTTTATTATAATTTTTATCTCTTAACCTTTACGGCATCCTTAAGCATTAAAGGCGTACGAGTAAACCGTTTTATTTCACCGTATTACACCAAGCATCCCAGATCAACTCCCTGTAGAACACTCGTAGTATAACAACGGCATAAGAGCAATAAAACAAGTGGAAAAGTAAACAATGAGAAAAAAAAATAAGTCTATGAGCTACTGTTACTCCGTTTCTCCTCATGGCACCTTTCTTCTCTCTGCCTTCGATTTTCCCTGCTGAAAAGAGAGCAATGAACAAGACACAACACATGGGCAGTCTTGATTCCGATCTAAATTTTGATCCTGCTATTGCCCTGAGCAACTCTGATAAATCACTAAGAGTATCATGTTGTTAGTGTTTCAGAGGCTGGTGCTTCCTGGGGACTTTTATGAAAAAGGAAAAGCACAAAGTGAGACAGCTAATACTCCCTGACATCACCAGAAGCCATTACGGAAGATCAGTTTAAGGCTGATGTCTGTCGTGATGAGGCTAAAGGCCTTGATAAATGCCCGATGATCAGCACAGCAGCTTCTCACATATCCACGAGCACACCAGATGCAACGGTGCAGATGATTCATGCAGGGAATTATGGACCTGACACGGCTGGCCAATGAGAAATGAGTGATGCTTCGTCTGTGACGTGCTGCCGTCTGGATACATTTACATGTAAGTGGGAAATGAAAGAGGGCTTATCTAAGGTTTGTTTTTGTTTTTTTTATGTGCTTGCGGAGTGCATATTAAAGCACCTGTGGATGTATGAGTGGGTAGAGGGGCTGTCGTTGGTACAGGGGCTGTCTGATTATTATTCACTCTGTGTGCACATCTCAAAGGAGCACAGTTTGCTTCAGAATTATTGGCGCCCTTTGAAAATTAAGGGGGGGAAAATGTTCCTAAATTTCAGAAAACAGTTATTCACACAAGTACTTTGATAAAAAAAAAAAAAAAAAGTGCCATTTTGAGGATCTCTACAGTTAAAAAGAATCATCTGGAGATCGTAGGAGCCAACAGTTTGCGCAGTCTTATACTCAGTTGTACCGTTCTTTCTTGGTTCCTGCTCATTTCAATGGATTTACATTCACTACCTCTGTTCCACTTCACACCTCCACTGAAATGTGTTCAATTACTGTCTCCCGACTCATTTACACACATCATGTCATTTGCAGTGTTTTCCATGCCTTTGCTTGCACAGCTGATACCATGCCATTTGCACATGTCACATTCACTTTCTGGCCACCCGATCTCATTGTCTCGTTTGCATATCACACTTAATGCTGCTTGCTGGTTTGCACTTCTCTTTAGGTGCTATCTGCATCTCAGCTGGCTTTGTACTCTGGGAAAAGAAGGGAGCAAAATTGGGTGTTGCCTCAGAGAAAGGATGGCATGGATTTCAGCCAATCGTGCACATCTGTGAGCTTGGGTATTTGGAAGAGGGCAGAGACCCGATGACTGGAACATGACGTTGGATCGTGTTGCTCTGCAATGAAGCATTAGTAACAGCATAATGGAAACTTTTAATTATTTCTACAACACTGGTTTGAAGATTATTGAAATCCCTAAAAAAATGTAAATAATAGTGGAAGTGGTAAATGATCAGCTGCCAAGCTGAAACTCTCAGGCCCTTGAGCAAGGCCCTTAACCCTCTGTGCTCAAGGGGGGGTGAATTATAATTGACCCTGAACATTGTGGGAAGAAAAGATTTAACTGTGCTGTAACTACAGCTACTTTTTGTTTTAATGAGGTAAAAATTACTTTGTATATTACATTGTCATTAGAAAAAAAAATTAAAAAGCTTTGTTTTTTTTGCAAAAAAAAACAAAAATTAAACATGGTTATTGCACAAATTGAATATAAATAATAATCAGTTGAAAATCTTCGCAACTATAATGCAAAATCATATAAAATGCTGAGAATTTTATTTATTTATTAGTGAGCTTTATTATTTGCAATAATCATATTTGGCAGATGCTCTTATCTAAAGAGCAGCTGAGGTTTAAGGGCCTTGCTCAAGGGCCCTTGGACCACTGAGCTACTGTACCACCTCCACATCAAACTCTAACAAATCATATTGGATGTAATGTTTGAGGAAAAAAAAACATCTGAAGTGTTAAATTCTGCATGCATTATGTTTGAAATACCCCACAATGAAGCATGAAAATAACAAGTGATTCTGTTTCCACACATAAATGATTTTCTTATAACATAGTCTTCATGGTCATTTGCTCACAATATAATTTTTTTTTCATTCATTTATAGTTCTATTTAATGGAATGTAATGTAAAAGATTTGTTGCTATAGAAACAATCAGATGTTGGAATTAGTACATTAGAAACCTAGTTACTGATAATAACAAATTAAGCAGCACATGAAATTAGCATTAATAAACACATCAGATAATTGAATTGCACTGCTGCAGATAAAGGTTTCAGAGGCGCTCAGACTGTTTGGACCGTTACAATGGCTTGTATCTAAACAGTAGCCTACCAAGAAAGTCATTGTTCACTGTCAGTGTTGTGCTTGTTACTAAAAAATAGTAACTAGTTACAGTTACTCGTTACTTCATTCAAAAAGTAATTCCGTTACATTCCGTTGATTACTTAAACCAAAAAGTAATGCGTTACTGTTAAAAGTAGGACCTTCTTTAATGTTCCCATGAATGCCCTTTTATGTGTTATGTTCTACACAAACACAAAACTGACTTAAACACAGAGTAATTTTTAAACACTATTTTATTAAAGTCAGACCAACACAAACTGAATATATCACAAGGATTTCCGAAATAAATAACAAAACAAGCTGAATAATAAATTCACAATCAAAAACTAAAGTGGCTTCTGCTGTTGTGTTGAGCTCTTTAAAGTGTTCCTTTCACAGCTGAAGTATGAAAACTATCAACAACAGAACACCGGGTTAGCTTCTAGCATGGAGGTCCTGGAGCAGCTTCAACAGATAGGAGTTGCTGTTTTTCGCAGTAGGTACAAGTTTCGAACCAGAAAGACACAGCTTACATTTGACTAAAAGGTTTTTGTCTTTATACTCAACTAAAGTAAAATAATGAGCATATTTCCACTTTGAGAAACTTGCTCTCGCCTCGACTCGCCATTACTGCCTCACAGACCTGAATAAACGGAGACACGCCCACAGCGCATCTTCTTTGTGTTTACAGAGGGTAATCCACCAATCCTAAAATGCGACGCTGCTGTAAACAAGTTAGACTGTAGTTACACTTCAGCCCAAATTAATTCATTTATAAAAGTAACCAGTAACGCACCATACGGTAACGGAGTTACTTTATTTTTAAAGTAACGCGTTACAGTATTAGTTACTGTCAAAAGTAACGCGTTACTGCCCAACACTATATATATATATATGTGTGTGTGTGTGTGTGTGTCCTTCACATTCATAACAGAAGTATTGCTGAAAAACATCTGGGAGGGAGAGGGATCATAGATGTGCATCATAATAATAATAAAAATCTCTCCATCCCATTCATGTGACCCATGTGCTTTTCTTTGCATTAGTTCGTTTTCGAGTCTTGTCTGCATCCAGGCTTACCTTCATCTTCGTCGTTAGCGCTAACGGTTAGGATGGTGGCGCCGACATCCACGTCCTCGTCCACGTCGACTTCATACAGTGTCTGCGCAAACACCGGCTTGTTATCGTTCACGTCGCTGATGAAAATCCGCACATATGCCGTGTCTGAGGGCGACAGCAAACATGTGCGAGATTAAACAAATGCCTGTGATCTTTGTCTATCAATCTGAATGCTCCTTTTTTCCATCAGTTCCCTCGTTCTTATCTTTCTACCATTCTCTCCAAGTGCATGTTTGTCTCATTTTGTCTCCCGTCTTTTCTTTCACACTCTCCTCTCTTGTATTCCCGACCTCTGATCCTTTATCTCCATTTCTCATTTTTATCCTTCTCTTATCCTCAGCTTCTCTGGTTGTCTCTTTTACCTCGATCTCGATCTTTTCATCACTGGGTCTAAAGTCATCAGGATGCGATTGTTAGGTCTGAGCCTTGGGGACTTAATAATGGATGGGTTAAGAAGCAGAGAATAGGAAGGACATCCACTTTTTTGCCCCTTTAGAATATACCTTCCTTTGATATCACCTTCAAGATACATGATTTGCAATATAGTTCTCAAGAACGGATTAATTATTTAGGCAGGTTGTGGTGGCAGCTCAAGAAAAGTTATAGATTTAAACAGCGGGAGGAGGAAAGAAAAAACAAAAACAGACCAAAAAACTAAATCCAGGCAAGCTCCAGCAGTCCACTAGACTCCAGCTGTATGTTTCACTATGTGTGAAAGTGAGAATGCTGTAAACACTGTAGCTGTCATTCGATGACAGGTTGACATGTTGTTCAGAGTTGTGTTGTGAAGGCATGGTCATGTCATCACAGTACAAATAAACAAGCATCACTGGGCTGTGACATTTTCTACTTTTGTGGATTTTTCTGCTCCCATTGTCATGCCAATCAATTCGACTGGATAACTTTATTGCGTTATCGTACATCGGAACTGATTAGCCCTTTGCTAACTATGAAAGGTTGTGAAATTTGAACACAGTGGGTGACTAACAAATACTAAACCATTACATGTGCAGTATGTCAGGATATATTTGTTTATAGAATAAGTAAAAATAATGGACAAGAAAATTATAACCTGTACCTGAAACATAAGAACATAGATTAGAACAATATCCAAATGTGGGAGCAACTGTAAGGTGCAAGAAGAGCCTTCAATACATTAAAGGTGTAAAGGAGCTAGTGGTAAACCATGCATTTTACATCTAGGACTTTAGTTGTGTTCTTCCTGAATCAATCCACCTCTGAACCCCATCATTATGATTCTACAGCTATAGAAGTCAAAAAGCTTTTATTGTCATTTCAACCATTTACAGCTGACGCATTACACAGTGAAATGAAACAACGTTCCTCCTGAACCCTGGTGCTAAATACAACAAGAATCACAGAAAACACACGGCTAAGAACGAGTACCGTAACTTTTGGACTATAAAGCGCACCCATATATAAGCCGCACCCACTGAATTTACAAATATTTTTATTTTGAACATAAATAAGCCGCACCTGTCTATGAGCCGTCAGTCTACACTGAAACTAATGTACTTTACACAGGCTTTAGAGAAAGACACGTAACACACGGTGTAACGGGTGAAATATGTTGCGCTTCCTTTAGGAGCATAGCGGTATTTTGGGAAAAGACTGGCACTGCATTTTTCCGCTATTACTGCATGTGTTCAAGACGAGGAATATGTCCTACTGTCTTCCTCCTTTCTTTCACAACTATTTGAGTTTATCTTTTGGCATCGTCGTCGGTTTAAAAAAATCTCCTGATGCCGTGAAGCTCAGAACACAGGTGAGGTGCGTTTTTTTGTTTCCGCTCGTAAATTTTATTTGTCTAATGGTACGTTAAAGTTTGTGAAACTGGGAAAAACCCAGGAAAATTCATAAATTAGCCGATTCGTTGTTTAAGCCGCGGGGTTCAAAACATGGGAAAAAAGTAGCAGCTTGTAATCCGAAAAATACGGTAAGTGTCCTTGCCATAAAGTGCATTGTGTGCAACTTGGTGCAAACAGTGCAAAGACAACACAAGACAGTGCAAGACAATACAGGAAAGCACAATACAAATACACAAAATAGCTTCGCCAGTAAACCTGTTGTAAAGAGACAAAGTGAACAGTAGCAAAAATGTAAACAAAATGTTGTGCAAAAGAGAAACTAGGGCCGAAACGATTCCTCAAGCAACTCGAGTGATTCGAATACAAAAAAAAATCATCGAGGCAAATTATTTGCCTCTTTGCTTCGTTTAGTCTGTTTAACTACACACAGATTATTGTGTTTTACCACAGACCATTAATACTGGATCATTACCATTATTACCCTGGAGCGCTCTGGACAGGTAAACACACACTGCAGAATGAAAAAAAAAATGAAAAAACAGAGTAAAAAGATTCACCTGGAATCCAGTTTCCCTCACATTAAAAAAAGTTTGCCCACTTTTTTTTCGCAATTCTGACTTTTGTTTTCTCACATTTTTGACTTATTTTCGCAACTTCGACGATTTTTTTTATCCAGTCAAGCAGCGTCATCTTCCTCTGTAGTGCCAGAAAGCTTTATACATTAAAACTTAAACGGGCTACAATCAATATAATCGCATGGTATTAAACTAAGCCCCAGATCCCTGGAGAGAATGTCTAATAATCAGCCCTGGAGGAGACGGAACAAGACAGAAGATGTAGAGGAGCCTCATTCATACACCAATAGCGTCACACTTCAGGCCCATAACATGGTTACTGATGGATACACCAAAATGTTGGATGTTAACGAGAAATTAAGTAACAATTGCGAAAAATAAAGTCTGAATTGCTAGAATTAAAGTCAGATTTACGTGAAAGAAATTCGGAATGGCGGGGAAAAAAATCAGATTTGGCAAACTTTTTTTTATGTAGCTGAAACAGGCTTTTTTAGGTCTGAGTAATCTGATTTATTTTTATATTTATTTTTTATATAATTTGCACTGTGATGTAATATGGCAATTAATAAATAGGTCCAGTTTCACAGATGCACTTGTATGCAATTTCAGCAATAAAATGTAAATCTTCCTAATAAGCAAACAAGTTACTTGGTTGTTAAGAGACCCGTCTTTTTTTTCTATTATATTTAATATCACGCTTTATTTTAAAAAAATTTTGGCCGATCTTTCCTCATGATGTATCCGCAACCAAATCAATATCTTGTCCTCTGTCAGCTATTGTGAAAAGACAAATCTGCGATACAGATAAATATATTTGAGCTTGTGCAGTTTGCTACAGTTGCAGTTTGCAAGCTCTGACTAGTTTCCAATCAAAAGATTGGAAACTACTACAGTTTAATATCCAAGACCACTATAATCACTAGAAAACACTGTTACACCGTTCTATACAACCAAAACTAATAAATAAATACTGCACAATACATTACCAAAACACATCCCGATATCAGTATATCGCATTATAACACACTATATGGACAAAGGTCTGCACCCAACCATTAGATTAACTTTCTGATCATCCCATTCCACCTGTAGTCTCAAGTTACTGTTATAATAATCTCCAGGGATAGATTTTGGAGTGTGTTTGTGGAAATTAGTGCTCATTCAACTACAATGGTTATCATAAAATCAGGTACTGATGTAGGTTAGGTGAGGATGCCTGGGGTGCAGTCGGCATTTTATTTAATCCCAAAGGGGTTTAATAGGGTAAAGGTCAGAGCTCTATACCAGACCACTCAAGATCTTCCACTCCAACCCATATAAACTAAAGCTTTGTGCATTGCACATTGTCATGCTGGAATAGGTTTAGGTCCCCTAGTTTAAGTGAAAACTTATTGCTTTCACATCAAACTGCATCCTATACAATTTATGGTAACAGTCTTTAAGTTTGTGGGAACAAAATTGGGAAGTCACATATGGCATATGAAAAAGTCAGGTGTCCCAATACTTTTGTCCATATATTGTTTGCGAAACAAACAGCATGTTTTATTGCCTACCAAAGTAGATGGAAAAATAGTTTTAGGGATAACATCATCTAATATAATATTCAATTTGAACCCTAGATCTACTGTATTGAATAAAGTTATAAAATTTTACATTCTGATTACCCCAGAAGCAAAAATACACTGCACTCCGTTATATTTAGAACCGAATCTGCTCATGCAAAATTTTTAGCAAGTATAACTACAAGTTATCACATTAAAAGTTATCACCACATCATCATGCAAATCAGTCTGTCTGATCACTTGAGGTAAGAAATTGCTTGTGCCATTTTAACATGAGAATCATTGTGATCATGTGACTGCTAACATCCTTAGATCAATTTCTCTATGACAGAGAGCTAATAAAGGGGTCACATTACCTTAGCAGGCAGACATTCAAGCCAAAGCTTATTAAAATAAAAAAACAACAACAACAACATTAAAAACAGGTTCATTTCATGCCAAAAGAAAAAAGATTTTTTTAAAGATTGTATGTTTGTCCAATTTATTTTCCAAAGTTGGAGGATATGATAAATTTTTCCACCATACAAATTGTTCCCAATTGGAAAAAATGTAATTAAATTCAAAAGAAAATATAACATGATAGAAAGTACAATGTTGGATATTTTAAAGTTTTAGAGTGTCGTGCAAAATCGGAAACATAAATATGGAAAAATATAATAAATATAATTATAGAAAAAAATAATCTGTGCCCTTAAGCCCGAACCTTTAAATCTGTAACCCACTTGTTAAGGTTTTGAGTTTCTACTTGGAAGGTCGATGGTTCAAACCCCAGTATCACAACTTTTGGGCCCTTGAGCAAAGGAACCAGGGGCACTGTATCATTAGAATTTGCTACCTGAAACCAGGGGCACTGTATCATTAGAATTTGCTACCTGAAACCAGGGGCACTATATCATTAGTATTTGCTACCTAAAAACAGTAGTCTGAGCTGCACTTCAAGTGAACTGCACTGCAGATAACACCGTGTGTGGAAGCAGCAATGAATAATTTGGGTGAACTTGTTACATTACTAATTTAAGATTCATGATGGTGTGAAAAGGCATACGGTGGAATAAAAGTAAAAAAAAAAAAAAACCTTCAATACAAGATACATTAATTAAAACATGAATGATACAGCAATGCACTTGTTCTTTTATTGACCTCTACTTCTCATTTGTGAAGGGCTTTAAAAGGAGGATCAGTCATCGCATTTGTAGGCCGCTGGGGTTAGACACAATGCCTGAGCATCATCACTATGTTTGGGAATAACAAGGGTGGAATATATGGTCATCTGTTGAAGAAAAGGACTGCGGTACAGGGAGTTGAGCAACTCCCGAAAGTCTTGCAGGCTGGGACAGGACACAGTGTACCAGGTGGAGACATGGCAATGGCACTTTGCTGGTAAAAGTGGCATCCGGCCAAAAATGCTCAGTAGCTTTACAACAATCCGCCACGTCCAAACCAAGGACATGCAGCAACAGGAGGCGAGAGCCAGGATTCAGGACCTGAGTGCAAGCTAGATGGTGAGGATGTGACTTGGACAATCTAGGAACAGAATTATATTGGAAGATTAATACCAGGTTCATAATCTAGTCTATGACTTCCTTCCAAGTCCTTCTTAGCTCTCTAGCAGGGGGGAATAGTTAAATCACTAGCATATCCTTTGTGCCTCAGAAAAGGAGCACTAGAGAAGGTTCTCAGTGCTGCCACAAAGCACTGCGTGAAGGTCATAGCCATGAGCAGCTTGACCAGGTACTGAAAACAATTGACGACACAATCTGCAGCGCCATAGACCTGTGCATGCAGGAGCTTACAGTGCCCCGGGAGGGGGGGGATTAAGGAAGACAATGAAATAAATCGAGGCAAGTATGCAGACTTGATGAAAGGGTGCTACAGACAGGAGTGGAACGAGTGATGGAAGCCAATACAAGAGCACTGTCCAGACTTTGCAGTTCATGTATATAGAACATAAAAGGAATGCCTGAGGGGAAGGCCTTCAGAACCACCACAGAGGCAACAGGGGGCATGTAGATGGCTGTGGATCAACAACAAAAACTCCTTGGCTAGTGCTTGGTTTTATACTGTAGGGATAGTATGCATGATTGATTCTAGTTAAATGTCATTTTAAGAGAAATGCTTGAAGCTGTGCATAAAATGCTAAAAGAATCACTAAATCTGACTTTTATAATGCACCACAAACAGTTTTTCCAGTACATAGTGAGTACCCACGGCATTGTTTTGTATGTTTTCAAGTTTAATTCTATAAAAAAATACTAATATTAATAATAATGATAAAAAAAATAAAAAATACCAGTGACACTGCACTAAAAATTTCAGGCAGAGATAAACAAACTTGTGGTCCGTGAGGGAACTGTGTGTATATATATATATATATACACATTAACTATCTAGGGGACAAATATATATGTGTATAGATAGATAGATAGATAGATAGATAGATAGATAGATAGATAGATAGATAGATAGATAGATAGACACACACATATACAATGCCTGCTTCTTATGCAAAATGAGTACAGTTTAAATATTCATTAATCGCTCATGTAAAACTTGGCAGATTTCGAAATATCTAGAGGTTGGAACCGAAAATAGCGTTTAGTAAACATCCCCAAATGACTCACTGCAGCTAAGTTCATGTAATATCAGATTTACAGCATCGAAACTTTGCCTTAAACTCTACAAATCTGCAGCAATAAAGGACTAATGAGAGAATGGAAGACATGCTGATGCCTGAGAGGCTCACTATGAGTCATGCAGGGTTTGAGGCTGATTGGTATAAGTTTCATCATATCAAGCCTGTAGAAGTTCAGGTTTATCTGTCATTACTCACCACTTCTGAGTAATTTCTTGAAAGGCCTTAGTGATTATATGTGGTTTTTGGTTTTCTCTTGAACATAAAATACGTAGCGTATAAAACAGATACAGTACAACAAACCCTGATATCTGTAACTCTCATCAGTAGTAATAACCTTTCCTTTATAATAGATACATTCAGGCGTTGCAGTTCTATGCAGTAAAACTCCGACTCCATTTAAAAAGAATAAATCAATAGCATTAGAGTAATCAGGCTAAATGGACCCAGACAACTTATTAGCACAGGGGTTGTGTTAGGAAGCAAACTTGGCTGGTCTTACCAGAGTTAGGCTGTCCATGCCTTCCTGGCCTGGCAGACTCCCAGCCGTCCATGGAGTTTACTTCTAGAAGATAAGACCCCTTAGTTTCCCGGTCGAACACTGCCTCGGTGTATATGGAGCCCAGTTCTGGATCAATGCGAAAGAACTGATAGTCTCCACTGCGATCGTTCAGCAAGGAATAGGAGATCTGAGAAGAAGGAGGAGAGAAAGAGGGGGTGTGAGTGAAAACTTATATATTCTACATATATATTCTTCTCTACATATTGATCTTCAAATTAATAATTAATCTGTACTGATAAACATATCAGCAGATTCATTACAGTCCAAATACAATGTAAAGCAAATGGTTGCTGAAACCTGTGATAAGTAAGTAAGCAGGTAAAGTAAATAATTAAAGAAACAAATATTATTTTAAACAGCTTATGCTGACACCAATGCTACAAGAACCAAAAAAAAAAAAAGTATATGGACAAAAATGGACATTACATGGACAAACTTATTGGGACACAAATACAACCATTTACTCAAACTGTTACCACAAGATTTAAGGCACACAACTGTATTGGATTTTTCCTTCACTTGAACCAGGAGACCAAAACCTATTCCAGCATGAAAATGCCTCCGTGCACAAAGCCAGCTTCATGAAGATCTACCATTTTGTAGCTATAACCAGTATGCAATGTTGAATCAAAACTCCCAAACACCTAAAAGAGCTTTGAGGTGTCCAAAGATTTCAACTCTCAACAATGTACCCACCTGAAAGTGAGCTTTTTCCCCTCATAGACTGTTTGCCAGGACTCATGATGTCTCATGTAAAAACACTTTCAGGGCAGTTTAATGCTATGAATATGTTTAAAAGGATAAAAAGGTATGGATGGTCTCTCCACAGCATCCGACTACTCCGACGGGCAATTATAAGGCGAGGAGCGCTACTATAACAGCAGGTCTTGTATAATAACTGGTGCCTTGCCAGCCGCATTTTGTGTGGCAAACGCAAATAAGAGGAAGAAAGTACAAAGTAAATGATGTAATAAAAATCTTGTAGGGGGGGTCGAGTTATTAACATAAACAGCAATCACAGACTGCTGCAGTAAATGTGGAAGGCTGAATCACATGTACTTAGCAAATATACTAATACACCATCCCACGAAAGATTCTCATTAGATCTATATATTGCACTGCATGGTCTCTGTGATTCAGCATGCTTGTTGCAAGGTTGCTCAGACAGCAATTATGCAGCCAAGGACAGACTCTTTTAAACCTAAGCTGTGTCATTCTTCAAGTAATTCAATTAAAAGGGTAAAACACAGTCAGAGCCGTGCTATTGTTTTTTTTTTTTGGCCTCAGTTCTTTAGGGGACTTAATACTTAATTGGTTTGTGCACACTACATAGAATTTCTGCTCGGCAGAGCTACAATAGGGCCGAAGACTGATGGCACTGTCCTCTGAGCTCTGCCATAGTATAGACGTAATGGATGGATGCATGTGATGAATAAGCCTTTGACAAAGCTTTTTACTCGCATAGCTGTCATTACTCATGCTTTATGAGCCATTTTTGATGAGTTAGTGTCCTTTTTTTTTTTCTTTCTTTTTTTTCCCTCAGTAAAACAGCTCCAGATTGTCACCACTTCGATTTGCAGAAGCCAAGTGAGTTGGAAGACTGTTGATTACAGATGTTTAGTAACACTTCTGAATGTTCAGTATGGAAGGTATGAATATTAAAGGCTGGAATGCAATTGCTGTTTATTCCTAAGCACCAGAGATGTGTATTAATCACAAGAATCTGGGTAAAACATCACAAGATTTTAGGACAATAATTCACTAATATCTCAATTGTGCACATAATTAGTGGACAATTAGTTCCAATTTATCCCAACGGTGTTTAATAGGGTTGGGGGTCAGTGCTCTGTAAAAGGTCACTTGAGAGTTTACATTCTAACCAATATAATCCGCATTTTCATTGAGCTGGCTTTGTGCATAGGTGCACTGTCAATCTGTGCCTCTTAATTCAAGTAAAGGGAAATGTAATTCTACCGCATTCAAATCCATTCAATACAATGATGTGCCTCAAAGTTTGAGAAAATATAGTATATTACATAGACTTTGACCTAAACCCCAAATACCCTTCAAATTTCCGTGACATCTCAGTTCGAACGTGTGGTGCATCTTTTGCAACCTGTAAGAGATTTGTCTTCCTTCTTTCCACTCAAAAAACATAAGCAATTAAATCTTTTGCACTCGCATGAATCAGTGAATCAATAACTTCGTAATGTACCTTTCCATTTAAGCCCAGATCGAGGTCAGTGGCAGACACCTGCAGCACCAGAGTCCCGACCTCTATCCCTTCAGTCACTGAAGCCTCATAAATAGAGGAGGTGAAGAATGGAACGTTGTCGTTGACGTCTGTTGATGAGCGTGGACACAAAAACGTAATAAAAACGGTAATAAAGAAATAAAAAATGCACATTCTGGTATGGAGTTTACCACACTTACAGTATTTCCTGTATTTTGAGTTTAAAGCCACAATGAAAGTGAAGAAATACAGCTACAGAAGTGCCTTCAGGTTTCCACAGATAGGTTTCCAAATATTTACTACTTGACATTAACTCTTGTTTACTCTTCCAGCTAAGCTTTCCAAAATCTTTATTATTGTCTCTCTTTAGTTGCTAGACTAAACAAAAGAAACAAATAATTAAAAAATAAAATAAAATGCATACATAACAATGAAATATAATAATAAAAAAAAAGACTATACTAATCATTGCCATCCAAACCTTCTTTGGATGGATGCTTTCGAATTCCATCCAAAACTCTTATTGCTATCAATCCACCCAAATACAGTATATTATCCCCATTGAAAATATATCTTCAACCAAAGCTTTCATTGCTATCCATCCTTGCAAACCTTTCATCTCCATTCAAATATATCTCCATCTAAACCTATTACATCTATCCAGACCCACCATTGCTATCCATCCATCCAAACCTTTCATCTCCAATCAAATATATCTCCATTTAAACCTATTAGCTCTATCCAGACCCACCATTGCTATCCATCGATCCAAACCTATCATCTTTATCCAAACTTACCATTGCTTTCCATCCATCTGAACCAAAACAAAAAATCCAAATCGCCATTTAAACAATATTTTACTGACCATCCAAATACATGTGTGTGTGTGTGTGTGTGTGTGTGTGTGTGTGTGTGTGTGTGTGTGTGTTTGGGTGTGTGAGAGAGACTAGCTTCCATCAGTAATAGAAGGAGGAGAAGCGAAATTTAGGGCAACATCTTTAATGGGTCAAATGATCCAAGGCACTAATTGCCATCTGATGTACTTCTGGGTTTTTAATTTTCTCCCAGCCAAAGTCGTAATCCATGAATTAAGCAAGAGGTCCAGATCCATTACAAATTCTTCCTTTCCTCCTAAAGCGCTCTCTCTCTCTCTCTCTCTCTCTCTCTCTCTCTCTCTCTTTCACCTGCTCTCTTTGATATACTACTCGTTGTGCTTTTAATTGCAGAAGGAGGAAACAAATAAGTGAGGGAAACACTGCTACAGATCTACACAAGGTGTCCACATTTGTAGGGAAAGGACCAGCTAAAATAACCTCATCATAAATCTATTATTGGATTACTATTAGGCAGAGGGTGGGCGTGGGGGTGGGGGAGAGTGGGTGCGAGGCTCTCCGAATCAGTATTAGAGTATCAGAGTGCACTCATAAATGGAACAGAGCAAGAGATTCATGCATGAGTTGAGCCCAATTATGGCTTTGGGGAAGAGCCAGTAAATTACATAGGATGGCATAGAGACGTCCTGCAGTGGAATTAGAAATGCAGGGCTACACTGTAGAGGATAAATTGTTAGGCAAGTGGTAAAATATGGAATAATAGCAATGGTTGCTTCATAGTTAAAAAGGAAATAAAGTAAGTCCAATTCATAATCTGAGGAAGAGGATCAGAACTAGGGATTAAGGTACAGCATATCAGAATTCCAATTAAGTGTAAGGAGGATTAAAGCGATAGAGAGAAATACGCATAATAGTAAATATAATGCTTTATTTAATTTATTAAATTATTTAAAGTTTATATTTGATCCCAGGCTTGGAATCAGAGGAGGCTGAAGTTGGAATCAGAGAAGCGAGATGTTGCATTTTCAATCATACACCATCTAAATGTATTATCTCCACCTATATATTTATTGATTATCCATCAATCCATCCATATCATCTCCATCCATCTATCTATCCATATATCTAAACTTATCATTACCATCTATCTGTTTTTCATCTATTTATCTTTCCATCTATCCATCCATCCATCCATCCATTCATCCATGCATCCATTATTCCATCCATTAATCCATCCATCCA
The DNA here is from genome assembly GCA_024362625.1 of Silurus asotus. Taxonomy (NCBI): domain Eukaryota; kingdom Metazoa; phylum Chordata; class Actinopteri; order Siluriformes; family Siluridae; genus Silurus; species Silurus asotus. Next base: position 7,084,962 of record MU551534.1, read on the forward strand.
TCCAAACCCACAATCACTTCTATACCTCCATCTATCCAAACCTACCATTGGTCTCTATCTCTCCATCTATCCATTCCTCCCTCCATTCTTCTTTCCAGCAATCCATATATCATCTCCAAACTTTCACAATCATATATCCAAACATACCATCACCATCCATTCATCTAGCCATCCATTCATCTAGCCATCCATCCATCAATCCATCCATCCATCCATCCCTCCATCCATTCATCCAAACCTACAATCACCTCAATCTTTCTATCTTTCCAAACCTACCATCACCCTCTATCTCTCTATTTATCCAACCTTACCATCACAATCCATTATCTGTCCATCTATTCATCCATCCATCCATCCATCCATCCATCCATCCATCCATCCATCCGAACTTATTACCTTCATTTGCCATTAAATGCAAATTCATACATCTATTAATACATCTTGTAATTTTAGCATTTTAGTAAAAATCATTTATATTGAACATATTTATTTCACCTGCTATTAATGGTCTGCAAAATGGTTTAAAAACAACACCACACACATTTTCACATTACTGAAAAGAAATAAATTAAAAAAATCTATAAAATATTTCTCCGTAATTGAATAGAGCCATTCAATGGGCCTTTACAGCACAGAGGAAGTGAAAGTGATTACCTGTGAGGTTGACATACACGGTTGTGAAAGCAGCTAAAGGCACAGCAGCAACGTTCTGAGCACGAACACGAAGCATAAAGTTGCGTGTTGTCTCGTAATCCAGAGGCTCGGCCACCAGGATGGAGGCTGTTCCGTCCTCACGATTGGGCGTCAGATAGAAACGCACAGGCATGTTGGTCTCAGGTACCATGCCATCCTCCAGGTTATAAGTTACCCTGGGGTCACCCAGTGGAGAAGTGGCTTTCATGGTCTAAAGAGCATACAGAAATAAAATAAATATTACACAAACTGGACTTTATTATTATATTTTTAATAAGCCAAGGACGAATGCAATATTTATTATACAGGATTATTTTATACTGTGAAATAAAATACCAAATACCTGCTATACACTTTATGAACAAAAGGAAAAAAAAATCGGACTTTTCCAGCCATGTGTGGTTCACAATTGTATAGGATGTCTTGCTAGCATAAAATTTTCCCTCCACTTAAGCTACAAGACCCAGCATTACATGCACAAAGCCAGCTCCATGAAGATATCCTATACATGGGTTTCAGTAGAAGATCTTGACTGGCCTACATTAGAGCGCTGACCAATTCCCAACTAAACACCTTTGAGATGAATTGGAACCCTGACTGACTGCCAAGCCTCCTCACCTCACCTACATCAGCACACTCCAAAATTCTTCCCAGAAGAGAAACGATTATAACTGCACCAAAAATGGGAACTCAATGTGGAAATGGATGTTAAAAAAGCACAGAGAATCTCAGCTGTCCATATAGTGTAAATGTTTAATATCTATAGTATAATAGTATATATTGACATTGTAGAACCGACATAGAGCACTTTAAGGCAGGTTTAATGACTGGATTCAGACTCAGTTCTAATTGAGTCCAACAATCATGACAGAGTCGTATAATTATATATAATCGTGAGGTCTCTAAAAATCCCCAGGTTACACCTCTTCAGGTGAGAAAAAAAAAGAGAGAACTAAAATAAGCCATGGGTAGTGCTCCTTTTGTTCCTTTAACACATAATTATATAACTGGACCATAATTATTTTCTAGCATAACTCTTTAGAACATTTACTATATACACACCAAAATCAAAGTAAATCCACGCTAAATGTACAAATGATTGATGTTCGACGGTTTAACGACAAGGAGCACTTCAGTTTATTACTTGATTATCATGAACATACTTTAAGTCTCTTCTATAGCATTATTCCAGTGAATGAAAACTCTCGTTGGGTTTGATTTAATGTGCGGAGAGAAAGATTTGTGTCAATGGAGTTCGTAGCTTCATAGTCCGTAGCTTTAAAGTACAATTAGAACAAGACAAGTCCTTCCATTCCTGAACTGCTAAATAGCCAGCAGGCCTCAATGCATTCTCTGCTAACGAGTAGATCTCGCGTTGCTACCGCTGATCAATTGGGTTTGAATTCTTCTGTCTCTCTCTCTCTCTCTCTCTCTCTCTCTCTCTTTCTTTCCCTCCCCCTCTCTCTCTCTCTCTCTCTCTCTCTCTCTCCCTCCTCTTTTGACTTCATGCATTTAGTATAGCATTCGTCTATATTTAAAATAGCCTTAATAGCATATAAAAGAATTGCAGAGGGTACAGAAAATTAATTCTCAATGCACACTTAACTAAATGAAGAAGGGGGGGAATTAAACGCTCATGAATAATAAAAAGGCAGATATTGGCGGAGTCCAGCGGTCAGGACGCGGCAGTTTATTAAAAAAAAAAAAGCAGTCCGGCCAAAAGCAGCAACAGGAAGCATGCTTTCTGGACTAACACAGTCTCTAGAGACAATAGCACCTGGCTATTCTGAGATACACAAAGAAAAAGCAGATTGTGTGTGTGTGTGTGTGTGTGTGTGTGTGTGTGTGTGTGTGTGTGTGTGCACGCAATGCTAGCTGTAGGTATGGGCAAGATGATAACACTGTAGTTCTTCAGTGTTGCCACTGATTTAGTTGGAAATAGATGCTTCTGCACACAGAGCATGTGTGTGCGCACGTGGGAGTGTGTGGGAGTGTGTGGGTGTGTAATTGTGTGTGTGTGAAAGAGAGAGAGATGTGCAAGGTTGGGAAGAATACTAAGGTAACTGACAGAACATGACAGCTCAGGCTAGAGTGCCAGAGCGTCAACTCCCATGTCAAATAACTAGCGCAGGTTTAGGATCATTTCATCCAGTCACCGGAGAGATGCCAAAAGTATATTAAATGCAGATCTTCCAAGGTAGCGTTTGGAACAAAATGGGAATCTTGTTGAGCTTTAACCCTATACGATTTGCCATCGCAGTGCTCGTGTAAAACTCTGGATCCTCTGAACAAGTCAGGAGCGATTTGCTTTCTGCTAAATATTTTAGTTATAACAAATGAGCGCAACGTTGTCAGCTTTCGTCATTTTCCGTTTCACAATCGATCGCATGCAAACTTTTTTTTGCACATGGTTCTTTTGCTCCTTATTATTTTGACATAACTCGCTTCATAGCCATAATCAAACCTTTCCTTCCTATACCACGCATCTTGTATCTGAAAGATCATTCCTCGAACCCTTGTGTCTTACCAAGTATATGTTTCACCGTATTGCATTCAGCAGTAACATTTGTGTTTTAACTGTTATGCAGCTGATACTCTGTATATCCCAGGACCAGGTTTTAGTTTAACCAAAGTTATTTGTCATGCGTTAATAACTCAGTATATATCCATGCTCCAAAACATTAGATAGAGTTTTCCTGTGATAAAATCTTACAAAACCTCAATGAAGGTTGTTTCTCAGAAATTACATAAACAACCCCATAGAGACATTGTCACACCTCGTACACACAACACGCAATGTAGCACTTAATTACTGTCTTACAGCTCAGTATATTACAATATACAAAAAGAACTGTATATGACTTTATTTATAGATTATACTTATCCTCGTCAGTAAACTGTAGCTATGGGACAATTAGGGAAATCGTATTGATTTCATACGCAGTGTTTTTAATATAACGATATGAACTCTGAAAACTACTGACAATATTTTTACCCAGTAATATTGGACTTGGATTGGCTTGGAGATATTGGAGTATTTTTATTGTACTTATTTAGTTTAATTAGAATTAAATTTGGGTCTTTTGTATTGTTTTAAGATTTATAATCACACTCTTGATATCACCTAAATGGTTCTGGATAGGTTCTGCTTTTTGAGTCTTTGGCTCCTCTCAAGGTTTCTTCCTCATAACATCTAAAGGAGTTTTTTTCTTGCCACAGTTGCCCCAGGCTGCTCATCAGGGATAAATACACATTGTTAATGTTTTTGTTCTATTATTCTTATGTTCTGTAAAAGCTGTTCGAGACAATGTCTATTGTGAAAAGCGCTATCAAAATAAAATCCGAACTTTGTTTGTATAGTGCTATAACAGGAGGTAGTAGCTCAGTGGCTCAGTGGTTAAGGCTCTGGGTTATTGATCAGGAGGTCGGGGGGGTTCAAGCCTCTGTCTAGTCATCCTGTGCCCTTGAGCAAGGCCTTTACCCCTCTGTGCTCCAGGGTCGCTGATCGTGTGCTCTGAACAAAGATCTCTAACAAGCTGCAATATGCGAAGGAAGAATGTGACAACTAAAAAGCCTTTTTCTGATGTACGTTGTCTCTAACAACTTTACAGAGATGAAATATTACTATAAAGTTAGAATGTATAAGTTCTGTGCCTATAGGTTTGTTTAAGTTTATCCATGAAGATTGAGCCAGTGGCAACTCTTGCATGAAAACCCCCTCGAGATGGCATTAAGGAGAATCCTTGAGATTAAAAATAGAACCCGTCCTCATCTTGGTGGCACGGAATGTCCATTCACTACAGTCCTGTCATTGTTGAAGTGTGCAGTGATGAACGCTTAAATGCAGAACTGTTCAAACGACCTGTGGTTATTTCACCTTTATTTGCGTGTGTTTTGCATGTTTCCTACCTTAGAAATAAACAACATTCTTGCCATAAGCATGTCAAGGCCTTGACGTAATGTGTAAATGATGAATAAACCTCGACCTGACTTTCACACATGATGGAATCTACATTCCATTGAGTGTGTGGAAATCGTACCACGATAGGAGTGTCTCTGACAGTGTTCTCCGGTATGACTACTTCATAGCTCTCCTTTTCCCATTGAGGGGGTTGGTTTTTCACGTTAGTGATGGTGACGGCCAACTCGACAGAGCTGCTCCGGTTCCCCCCATCTGTGGCGATGATCTCTCGGGTGATGTAGGTCCTCTGCAAACAAACAGATCACAAAGCATTCAATTCTCCTGTCCAGCTTCGTGTAATGACGCGCTCAGTCTAGACTAATCCAGGAATTGTTTATTGTGTATTCTCAAGTCCATTATTTCAAACAGCTCATCATTTCGTGCAAATACACTCAGTCAGAGGCTAATGATGAAGCCCAAATGATGTTTAATCGTAACCTGTTTGCATTTGTGATGCTTTTGAGCTCAGTAGACAGAGTGTGGGAGAGGTGAACGTAGAGAGAGCCTGCACCAATCCCTCCTGATTTACCACTTTGACTTTGTATTAAAAGAAGTGTGTATGCTGTTTGATGTGATGACAGCCAAACAAATTCAGACTGACCTCCTCTCTGTCTCTCTCACACACACATTTTATAGTACACCCTTGGTAGTCATGGAAACTGTTCTAACTGAGACTACTTCTCTGAGGGGCCTTCATATCAAACAATTTAATTTAGTCTCTTTCCATCTCTATACACACACACACACACACACACACACACACACACACACACACACACACACACACACACACACACACACAAACACACACACACACTCTTTCATTACTTCCCTCCTGATCACCACATTTAAATGATTAGACTTGTTTTATTGGACTAAGCATCAAATTGCATTTATTAATAATAGATTAATTAGTATGGAAAAGAGCAGCACTCACAAGTGAAGGCAATAAGTCTTAGGTTGGGATTTTTGGCTAAATTGACCTTATGCTGAGGCAGATGTTTTTTGCTTAGAGCCAAAAATGTCAGTCTTTGTGTTTTTTTTCCTGATCAGGGGGAAAAAAATAACATGGACCACCAACATCAACTAATCAGGACGAGGATGTGTCTCGGCATGTCTGTCCCTTTTGTTGCCTGTCAGTTATGAAGGCTTTTTTTTACCAGTATGATGGTAGTCTACCCTAGACATGAGTTCTGGAAATGTGGTACAGAGACACCAAATAAAGCATGCCGCTTTATAGACTTGTTCGAGTTTCAAAACTTCAACCAAATTGGAGATTCTTTTGGTTTGAATAATTGTGATGTTCTGTGTGCAATGACCAGTCATGATGTTTGGTCTTATCTGTCTGGTTAAAAACAGTAGGGGACCCCGATAGACTTCTACAAGGACATCTGCTAAATGCCGCAAATGTAAATGTATAGAATACAGGTACAGTAATCCTCCCTTTATCGCAGGTGGTTACGTTCCACACCCAAAAAATGCTTTTTTTTACATTATAATTTAATTAATAAATGTCATTATTTCAACATAAAACTCAATAAAAACAATTCCCTATAAGTTTTTTGGTCTATCTGCTAGAGACTTGGAAAATCAGCTAAACAAATTAGTTATGTGGCAAACGCAATTCTGTGACAAACGGGGGGCGCGAGATGCGAACTGTGGTAAAACAGGCGACAATTCAACCCAAAAGAATGCTGATCAGAATGTGTAGTATACTGTAGTTTTTTGTTATAATTTAACAAATAACAGTACATTGTTTAGCCAAACAATTTACAGAACCATACTATATAAACGTTACATATGTATGTATATATATATGTATGTAGTAGTGGGCGGGTGGGTGGTTGAGTGCCGATTCTCAAAATCTAAAAGTGGGCTTGGAAACACCAAAAACACAGAAAAAACACTTTAAAATCGCTGGCGAGAGTAAGGAATCTCACAAGGTGGGAGATGTGTACATCCTGGCAGTGTCCCAATGTATCGCAACGCATATACGCTGCTATGTTTGCCTGCCGCGTGAAACTTCACGCTATCGTCATCATAAAATATAAAACAAAATCCTAAGTGGACACATCGTAACTCAGGGACCACCTGTTTATAAAGTCTAATATACAAGCAAAATGAATGACAAACGTTGACCAAGTTGTTGAATCAAATCATAGTAAAAAAGTAAGTTTTATTCATTTCCAGACTTTACTTGATTTATGCAAAACAGAAACATGCCCAATATGGATAAAAGTTTGTGGACACTTGACCATAGGATTCCATGTGCTTTTTGAACATCCTATTTCACACTTAGTCCCTATTTGCTATTAAAATACCCTCAACTCTTCTGTTCCACTAGATTTTGAAGTGTGAATATTTCATTCAACCATAGGGGCACTAAAGTCAGGTACTGATGCAGAATGAGGAGGGCTAGAGTGCAGTCAGCGTACATCCCAAAGGAGTTTAGTAGGGTTGAGCTCTTTAGCGGACCATTCAAGATCCACTTAAAACCATGTCTTCATGGAACTGGCTTTGTGCACAGGGGCAATGTCATGCTGGAACAGATTTTGGGTCTCGTAGCTCAAGTGAATGGAAAATTGAATGCTAGTTTTCCCAAAGACATCCTATACAAATGTGTGCCTCCAACAGTTTGGGGCACATGATGTTTTAAAAGCTTAGCTTCCATAAAATGTTCTTCAGTGCAGGGAAGCATCTGCAATTTTACATAGCATAGGAAATGTCTAGGACGCCAAACATAATACAGTTTAGTGTGCTGAAGTGAGATAAATACTCCCAGAGAACTTCTATAGCTCTAGATTAAAGACTGGGGGCAGGATATTTAAAATTGCAAATGCCCTTATCTAGATAGACCTAAAAAGAGCTTTGAAGTCTTTATCTCTATATAAACACATTCTGATAATGGTTCATTAGGACACGGATAAAGAATGCATCTGTCTAAAAACTCTATTGGGAAAGAATTTAGTCTTTAGACATTGTCTGAACACTGCTAGTGACTCAGCTGTTCTGACATCAAGTGAAAGTTTTTTTCTCCACCTAGTGCCAGAACAGAGACAAGTCCAGAAGCATGTCTTCCTTGTACCCTGATAGATGGTGGGACCAGGCAAACAGTGGTAGAGGATCTGAGAGACCATGGTGCAGTGCAGGGTGAGATGACTGCTGTAAGGTCGAGGGCTGCTAGTCCATTTTCAGCTTTGTAGGCAAACATCAGTGTTTGAACAAATCCGCTCCACAACTATTATGCTGAGAGTGCATTGTGAGTGTTTTTGCTGGCACATTTGTTTTGCTTATATACGATTGATGTTTCCTTTACACTTTTGCCCATTGTCAAATCCACTAGTCTATGTTCAGGGCAGATTTATCCTGGACATATGTCGTGATGACTGCCACTCTTGGGGCTCTTGAGCAAGGCCCTTAATCGTCTGATCTCCAGGGGTGCTGAAACCTTGCTGACCCTGTGCTCTGACTTTGTTTCCTATCATCGCTGGGAGACGCGAAGAAAGAATTTAAATGTGGTGTGAGCTACATGTGACAAGCATAAGCACTAATCATTCTGTGCCAGCGGTGAGCGAGTGGAGGGCAGAGCCAAACAAAACAAGAAGTAAGAAACACCTGCAGCTCTGTTTCAGTCCGGCGACGCCAATAAACAGGAGTGAGACACCGGCCTCAGAGACTGAGCGCAGGCGGACGCCAGAGAAAGACGTGCCGGCAAGTGCACTCGGACGGACGCCAGGAAAAGGCGTGCTGGTCTGCGAGGAAACTCGGGTGGGCGCTAGAAAGCGAAAGCGTGCCGGTCCACGAGTGAGACGGGTGTACGCCGGAGGGCGTCAAGATGGAAAGGCGTCCCAGACCGCGAGTGTGTGGGTGATCCCCGGTGTGTGTACTGAATAGGAAAGCTCCGGGGTGAAAACGGAAGAAAATAAAAGAAAGCTCCGCTTGGTGAACTTTTGCCTGTCTGGTGTGTTACCACCGTATCTATTATTTTGCGTCAAAACCAGGGAATTGTTCTAAGTACACTCAGGTTTCTAACATCCCAAAATGTTCTTTACTTAAGTGCCCTAGGTAGAACCCTACAACATAATCATTCAATCTGTCCATCATGAAGCTAAAACTCTTTATTACCCCAAGAGACCCAGTTTCTTGAAGAGTGCCATTTTACTTGACCTCATGCCTTCCACAATAGCAAACAAGTAATTTGGCTATTACAACACCAATCCAAACCTCATCTATACATTAAACTAAATCACCCTTTAAATCACTAGGTGCTGACAGAGTGAGATTTAAATCCTCTATATTGGATTTCACCCACCTGGCTCATGTTTACTGAACTCATATACACACACACACAAACACACATTCGAGCTAATAAATCTCAACACCGGTAGACAGTATGGCGGATTAGAGATAAATGTGAACTCCGCAGAAGGGAAATGTTCATGAACCACATGATATAATCTACAATACATGTTCCATAAAACAAGCAAATAACAATTGCCAGAGTATGTAGTCGTCTTTTTTTTAAGTTCAGGATGCAAGTACAAAGAAGTCAAGGTGTTACATTGTCCATATATTTCATAGCATTAGGCAAAACGTTACAGAGATACAGAAGGTTATTGGGATGAATTGTGCAATATGGCAGCATTTTTATATCATTAACAACAGAAAAATTGTGTTCTGTCTTATTTTATGCATTTGAACATGAAATATAAGGTAGTTGTTTGACACATCAAATAATTAGGCTATTTTCTTTTCTATATTTTGTTAGTTAACTTTGTTCGAGAATTTATTGATTGTAATAATTTTGATGTTTGGTGCATAATGACCAAGTTTTATATGTTTGGTGTAACTGGGGAAACTATGACACTATGAATGTTACAAATGTAAGGATGTCCAGGCCACAAAATATACACCGATCAGACATAACATTATGACCACCTGCACAATATTGTGTTGTTTCGCCTTTTGCTTCCAAAACAGTTCTGACCCGTCGAGCATTACCAGCATTAACCTCTTAAGCAATTCGAGCTACAGGAGCTCATCTGTTGGATCAGACCACAAATCAACAAGCCTCAGCCGGCCGTGACCCTGTCGCTGGTTCAACACTGCTCCTTCCTTAGACCAATTTTGATAAATACTGACCACTGCAGAGCTGCAGTTTTATAGATGCTCTGACCCAGTCATCTAGCCATCACAATTTGGCCCTTGCCAAACTCACTTTTTCCTCCTTCTAACACATCAACTTCGAGGACAAAATGTAGATTTGCTGCCCAATATATTCACCCACTAAGAGGTGCCATGATGAAGAGATAATTAGTGTTATTCACTTCACCGGTCATAATGTTATAATGTCATAATGTTATGCCTGATGGGTGTAATTCGGTTCGTTGTTCTTTTTTTGTGATATAAACACTCCCATTAAACTTCTATAGGGGCTTTCAGATTGCACTTAAAGCCAAGGTTCTTAACTTATAAAATATCAAAGCCTTGTTGCATAATTTCAAATTAGTGCCTTAATTTTTGCGCAAAAAAAAAACTAGGCAAGAACAGGAAAAGGCTTGGCTTTCACGCAAGCAAATTAGCAATACGTTGGCATTAGACCAACAAATTTCATCTGCATGAAAATAAAGCCCCATATGTACTATATCTTGCTGAGGCAGGGCACAATTTCAATTTACCTACTTTAGTTAGAGAGCAATCCATCTTTTCTCTAAATCTTATAGATGTATATCTCTCTTACCCCAGAGATTTATGTAAGAGAGAGAAAGAGAGAAACTGTGTGTGTGTGTGTGTGTGTGTGTGTGTGTGAGAGGGTAGGATATTAGATATAAACCTGAGAGATGGGCTGGTTGACGTAAACCCAGCCTGTCACAGGATTGACTCGCAGGTATTCTGGCTGCTCTTTAGACATTGAATACGTGATAGCTGCGTTGGTGCTGTAGTCATCATCATGTGCAGCGACTCGTAAGAAACTGGTGCCAATCATGGTATCCTCCCTCAAGAAGTCTGTATGAACAGAGGCCAGAATACAAATTATTTTAATCAGAGCCGTGGGGAAAAGGTGTGTGGTTACAGAGCGAGAATAAAAAATCGCTATGTTTGTATGGGGTATGTTCTATTCAAAACTCTATTAAACCATGAGGTCAAATGAAGTTCACTTCTGGCGGAATTCAAAACTTGCAGATTTATATTGAATGCAAAAGCAGAGAGGATGAATGGAAATAAAGATGCTCACACTCGTAGCGCAAGTTCTCAAACTTCGGGCTGTTGTCGTTCTCATCCAGGATGAGGATGTTGAGTTGGCAGATGCCTATAAGAGGATCCGCTGCCTGATCCGTAGCCGTGACTGTCACTGCATACTCCCTCTGTCGCTCCCTGTCAAACTTTTTTGCGGTTGTGATCGCACCTACAGCACCACGACGGAACAAACGTAACGATGGTGAGCAATTGGCAACAGAGGACTGGGAAAGAGCACAGGTAAGGGTTATAAGCAGCCATTAATCCTTTGAATACACTATGCATACACACACACACACACACACACACACAAACACACACTAGAAGACTAGAGGTATTTCAGAAGGGCCAATTCATTCCCTGGCATGTTTTTGGGAGGTTGGAGGAAACCACAGAACCCAGAGGAAGCCTACAGGGACAAGGATTTGTGACATATATATAAAAGCCAGACACTGCAGGTAGAATTGTTTTACATTAATATATTATATATTCATTTGAAAATCTGGCATTGTCACACAAAAAAACTTCAATTGTCTCACACCTTTTTTTTTTTCTTTCTTTATCTCCTTTATTTCGTTTTTCTCTTGTTTCAAAAACGCTGCTGAATTGACGCACAATAAACTGTTACATTCAATAAGGCATCTCATTTAATTAAAAATGTGGAGAGGAGTTGCCAAATGGCATCTTTTCTCGTCCCGTAAAAAAGCCGACGCTTATTTTAAATTCTGTGATTAAAGTGAATCAGTGCGAACTTTGGAAATCATGAAACGCATGTGACTTTCCCAACGACAGATGAAGGGGTGTTGAAATATTTTTATCTTTTCACTGTCAACTATTCAAACGCCATCAACAGTATGTGGTGTGTTTGACACAAATTCAATGGTATTATCGAAACAGATTGTTCAGAAATGTTCATTATACAGTTGTTCTAGTGGCAGCTTAAATGTTAAGCTGTTCGTCAGCTTCTGCTTCCCAGCACCACCATGCTGCCAATGCTGGGCCTCTGATCAAGGCCCCTTGATGCATAATTGTATAAATAATTCAATTCAATTTAGTTAGATTTTGTCTCTAAACAATTATTTGCAATTATTGGTCTCTAAGGTAATTAAAGAATGTAAGTTTGTTCCTTATTATTGCTAGTATAAATAAGATCATTGCCATAAACGTAGTTTCATTTTCGAAAGCACCTGTATCAGGATCGATGTTGAAGGCCGGAACCATGCTGTCTTTGTGCATGAAGCCGTAGGTCACTTTTCCATTGGCTCCCTCATCAGCGTCTACGGCGTGTACCTGCAGCACAAGCGTTCCTGCCGGCTTATTCTCCGGAACAGACGCCATCTCCTTATACTGCTGGCACTGAGACACGAAGAAAGAGGAAGTACAACAAGCTGAAAATGCAATTTGAAGCTACATGACAATTCAGTTAAATATTCTGAAGCTCTGTGCACTACAGCTTTGCATTTCTTTTTAAATGATCACAGTTGACCATGAGGAGATAAAAGAGAAAGTGAGAGCAATGCGGCAGGAGTTGAGAAAGAAAGAAGGAGGCAAGCGAGGGAGGTGAAGAAAAGGGGAAGGTTTATGAATCTGTTCTGTTCTATTGAGATTCATCAGTGTTTTATTACTGAATCGTCCTTGAATCAATCGCATCTTGCTGAGTCCTCTGATACGGCTCGAACGAGCCCTGATAATTTAGGCGTGCTGGGCTGCACACACACCTTTCCCTTTTTTCTCAGTGAGAGAGCAAGAAAAATAACTAGTCTTTTCATCATTTACAATTTAAATAACACACAGAGCATTGAAAATTAATGGAAATAATTAAAGAATATTTTGAATAAATCTTTTGGATTTTGACCCTGATTTGTTTGTCCCTTTGTGAACACTCTGAGAGACTGCTGTCACATCGCAGAGAGTGAATCACCACTCGTCAGATTTTTCTTTAATTTTGCGGGATGTTTTCTGACAGCCTCCATGATAAGTTTGTGTATTTTTATCTTTTTTTAAAATGTAAGAGATGTGCTGTATATTCTGACTGATCTCACTCTGGTGCTCCACTCTATTTATTAATCATAATAATCTATGATTTTGGTTTTGTTTTTTGGTATATTTAATGTTTTGGAAATATTTTATAATCCTTTTCTTTTAACAAATGACCATGGCTTCAGATTTTAGACCGAGCATTATTCGGGGTATTTTTTTTTTTTTTATGCCCCGTTTAATTACTTGTATAATTATTGCACGTTATTTAGCCTTGGTAATTTTTTTTTATTAAAAAAAATTTGTTACATTTCTCAAAAATCTTATAGCTTTGAAATAGAAAATTTCAAAAGTCAAACTGTTTTGGAAACTAAATTCAACAATTTTTCAAAACAACTTTTACCGCTTCCTGTCATCCTTTTCAGGAAGCACCAGGAGATCGTTGCCAACAAAAAACAGAACCCTACGGTGCAAGGTTGGCTCCATCTCTAAAGATTTTCACTATTACTGATGTTCTTGCACCCAGGAAAGAGCTGGTTCTCGTCCAAGAACGCACCAAAGGGGGGCATGCATTGGAGGATGGAAGTAGGGGAGGAGACAAGGGCAATAACACAACATGAAGACATTTTTCTCACTCTCCTGCTGCTTCCCAGCATGCCCCGTGGAGAGCAGAAAAGTCAGAACCCAAACAAAGTAAATAAAAAAAAAAAATGTTGCATGAAAGTTAAAAATAAAAAAAGAGTTGGTAAAAGAAAGACAAAACTGGATCTTTGATGCAACTCTGAGAGAAACAGAAGAAGAAAGGATGGAGAGGATGTCCTAAATAAAGAGGGAAACCCTGTCGAATCGGCGGTAATAGCAAAAGACTTAATTTCTCCTTCCTTCCGGGTATTTTTCGCTTGGATATCTTTTGGTCTGGGATGGAGTGCTGCGTCTCTGCCACTTCAGGTCTCTTGCTGCAGCTCGGGAAGTGTAGAGACACGTCTCCCGCCTCCTCGAGAAAGCAGTTTGACCTCTTTTTTAGCGCTGGCACTAATTTACCTCGCTTCTCATAGAGCTGAAATCGTGAAGAACGTTTCACGGCTGCTCCCCAAAGAGCGTCTACTCACCACAGCACCATCATTTAAGACCTCCTGAAACCAATCATCTCGTGTACAATTGAGACATTTTCAGGCAGGTAAGCTCAAGACAATTTGGCAGATATTTCAGACATTAATTAAAAAAGGGTCTGAGATGATGCGGGGCTAGTGCAGATCAGCTGGCTAATCACTTCTCTGGAGGATAGATGGATATAGAAGCTGTGATAAAGAAGCACTTAAAAGGATGGAACAAGAATAGAAAAGCAAAAAAAAATCTGAGAAATGGATTAAATGATGTGGGAATGTATAGCTTGACAGTAGGGTACATTTAGTCCAAGTTTAAATATGAGCTATGATTTAGATTACTTTGAAACTTTTTTGGCTTATTATGAATCCTATATTTTTATTAAATAATTTTATTTTCTTCTGTGCACAGCTTTAAAAATGCATGCAGTTCGTCTAAAAACCTATCCATTTATAAATACGTGTCACAATATTGGCAAGAGACTACTGTATGTTTCCCAAGGTTTTTGCACCGACTGTTTACTAGTACAGTATATACTCTAAACTAAATTTTGTGGACACCATTAATCCCAGTTTGCTGTAATAAACTTCAATCTTATGTGTAGATTTTGGATTGAGGTTGTGGAATTTTGTCCCCATTCAGACACGTGTGTTTGTAAAGTCAGGTACTGATGTAGGTGAGGTGAAGAGGCCTGGAGTGCATTCAGTGTTCCAATTTATCCCAAAAATGTTCAATAGGTTTAAAATCAGAGCTCTATAACAGGCCATTGAAGATCTTCCACTCCAACTTATGTAAACCATATGTTTGTGGAGCTAGCTTTGTGCACAGGCGTATTCTTATTCTACAGTAGTATAGTTGGTCTCCTAGTTCAAGTAAAGGAAAAGAAATTAATCCTATATAATTGTTTTTCCAACTTTGTGGTAACAGTTTGACAATGAATTCCTTGTTAATAGGAGACTGGATATGTAATTAACACCATCTGAAGGAAAGAATAATTGATACAAATAATACATGTAATAAAACTCCGTGTTAACCGACTATGTTTTATTTTACCATTTGAGGATATGAATTTTTACAAGTTGTTGTTTAAAACAAAAAAGAAAAAAAAAATGTTCGTTCTTAATTTGATGTGATCACGACATGAGTTTTTTCTTGTGTTCGACAATTTTCTCGCCATAACAATAGTTGTTTTTCTCATGATCTTAACACAACAAACATTGTTTTCTTATGATCTTAACACAACAAAAGCTGTTTTCTAACGATCTCAACACAACAATAGTTGTTCTCTCATGATAACACAACAAAAGTTGTTTTTCTCATGATATCAACATCAAAAATCTACTCGTTACCACAACAACATTTTCTTGTGATCTTGACGGGTGCAGTTCTAGTCCACATGCCCGCTGCCATAAATGGTTATGGTTATTATCCATGATGCTCCCTGTACCAATCATCATGGCTAATCATGAATACTGATCATGGGGACACATGACTTATCATGAGAAAATTAAGTCTTGATCATAAGAATAATATTATTAATAATAATTAAAAAAAAAAACGTTGATACTAAACTCATACTTTTATTTAAAAGCTCAGTACCTTCTCAAACATGGGCTTGTTGTTGTTGACATCATCCACTCCCACAATGACCTGAGCCGTGGCTGACAGAGACTGTGGTCCTCCAGAGGCATTGTCATCTGTGGCTGTGATGTTTAAGATGTACTCTACCCCCTGCAGTTTTGGTGGAGGATTGGATCGAAGGCGGATCAGCCCTAAGAAAGATCACATGTTTTGTTTTTTTAATGCAAAACCTTTTATAGATTAGAAACCTCAAATATTATATATATATATATATGGAAACAACTATGAATAAATATACTCTAATTCATTTTTAGAGCAAATCCAACCTGAGGGACAAGAATAAATTAGAGACAGCATGTTGATTCCACAGTAATGCAATATGCGCTCAATTCAATTTCATCTAATAAAGAAAAGATGTGAACAGAATCCATTAAACAGTCTCTCTTTGAACATCGACATCGACTCGCATATGTTCGTTTCGCAAACATCCATCACCAGATATCTATAATATCCCTGTTACTTAAACATAGTTTCCAATTGCTCTCTCGCGCTTGCTCTTTATAGCATCTTTCTCTGTTTATGGCCTGAGGGAAGTGATCATGTGCTACACGTCTATAGATCTGACCCTCTGCGCTATCCTTGGAGTTTTGCTTACAGTCAATACACAGAGATTTGATCTTTATGCGAATGCCGGTAAGGCCAGTGTAAACCTTGTGACCTTGATAAAACTTATATTTGCAAAAGATTTGCAAAACTTTGGAGAAATATGGATTTTCAAACAAGTACAATATGAATTACAATTTGTTCGTCGAAACATTGGCATCTGATCCGGAATGTTTTTCAATTTTGTGTCAGGTGTTCTCAAAGATATGCTCCTGATCTTATGCACCATTGAACTGGATTCAGCAGCTACTGAACGATAGACCTGTGTGACTAAAAACCATTATTGATGGAATCTTCGACAAACAAATACAAACAAATACATAGATAAAATAAACAGATTCAATTCAATTAGATTCATTTATTTTTTTAAAGCTCTTTTAACAATGGACATTGTCTCAAATCAGCTATTCAGACATAAAGCAGTTATAAAGTTATATAAAGAAATGTGCACGTTTATTGCCTATACGTTTGTTTCTTATAATTGTTTGTCCCCAATGAGTGTCCCCATGAGTGGGAACAATGGTGAGGAAAAAAACTCCCTGCAATTTGAGAGCAACCAGAATCAGAAGGGAACCCATCTTCATCTGGGTGGCACTTAATATCCATTCATCACAGTTCCATCACTGTTGTGATTGGTTTGGCGATTAAATGCATCCTGTGGTTCTGAGACATTGTAGACTGTTGATATTAATTACAGTGAAAATCCATTTTCAAAGTTCTTGAGTTACACATATACATTTCAGTCCCTACAAGTTTATCCCTAATGACAATGAAAATGAAATGGTATTGGCATGTGTTCGGGAAGAATCCATAAGAGGAACCAGATTCCAAAGGGAACACATCCTTGTCTAGTTGACACCTATTCATTTGAGAATTCAACAGTGCTATGATAGAGTAAGTTTACACTAATGAATTCTCGTGTTTATCCAATCATGCGGCTCATTCTGACATGTTTAGTTGCTGTACCATAAATGTTAGGTTCCTATTAATGCACTTGTTTTTGACATGTTATTACTCCTGGAGTAACAGCTCTCTCTCTCTCTCTCTCTCTCTCTCTCTCTCTCTCTCTCTCTCTTTCTCTTTCTCTCTCTCTCTCTTTCTTTCTCTTTCTTTTTCTCTCTCTCTCTCTCTCTCTTTCTCTCTCTCTCTTTCTTTCTCTTTCTTTTTCTCTCTCTCTCTTTCTCTTTCTCTCTCTCTCTCTTTCTTTCTCTTTCTTTTTCTCTCTCTCTCTCTCTCTCTTTCTCTCTCTCTCTTTCTTTCTCTTTCTTTTTCTCTCTCTCTCTCTTTTGCTCTCTCTTTCTTTCTTTCTCTCTCTCTCTCTCTCTCTCTCTCTCTCTCATTCTTTCTTCTGAGAAAATAAAGTACAAGCTGGAGAGGGAACTACTTTTTTTATAGCTTTTATAATATTAAATGGTTAAAGATTGTCATGATGTGTAAAAAAAAAAAAAAAGAAGAAAAATATCATAATTATCATAATTAAAAAACAATTTTTCCATGAGCATTTAACTGCCTATTATCATCCTTCATCCCTTCTGGTCCTATCTTTTACTATTCTGAATGAAAACTGAAACCTTTTACTGTATAATGAGCACTTCTCGTGTTTATTGCCATCTTATGATAAATTGCTTGTTGTATGCTAATGTAAATTGTTTTAGACAAAAGTGTCAAATCAAATGTAAATGCAAAACATTATGAAATAAGAGGAATGACAGAAAAGTGAGTACACCCCATCACGTTTCAGGAACTATTGTAGTGCTGTCTCAGGGGGCAATACTATAGATATTAAACTTGCATATATTATAGAGTAGTCAATGTGCAGCTTGTGTAGCAGTACAGATTTACTGTCCTCTGAAAATAACTCAACATACAGTCATTAATGTATAAAGAGCTGGCAACAAAAGTGAGTACACCCTAAGTGATAACAGCTGTACGTTGTGTAAATCCACACGTCCTATTCGTCATGTTTAAGTTTTTGTCTGCTCGACAGGACCATACAAATTTGTGTATTTTGTATTAGAGCAGTTAAAATTTGGTGCGTTGAGTACAGTTTTCTCATACTGACCACTGGATGTTCAACAGAACTTGAGAAATGGATTTAAGATTTGGAATTGTTGCTCTTCACAAAGATGCCGAGGCTTTAAGGAGATCAGTAACACCATGAGTTAAAGTACAGGTTCCAGGGTCATACAGAGGGTCTTCAAGATGGGTTCCATTTGAAACAGGACTTGCACCAGTCCATCAGAGAAGTTTAGACCTTGTGCTGTGCGTCAGGTGCAAAATCTGGGTCCAAAAGAAGACGCATGAGTGCTGCAGCATTGCTTCAGAGGTTGCAGAAGTGGAAGGTCCTGCTTGTTTAAGCTCAGAACAAATGCCATGCACACACACACTATATATTTAATACATACACAGAATACTTGTATGAAACTCTTTGACGCACAATGACAATAAACTTGAATCTAATCTAATCTAATCTAATCTTATCTACTCTAGTCTAATGCTGTTATAATGCTCCACATTTATTAGGCCATATGACACCAATCTACTGTGGATTATTTTCCCATCAGAGCAAACCCCATCGTGTGCTATTCCTGACATCTGCACTGCTTTGTTTTTAGCGGTCTATTTACTGTGCACGCTGCTGCCACACCAAATACTTTTTAAGTGGTGACATCACGGTTCATCTTAAACGTGACTCATCAGACAGCACTAGATATTTCCACTGCTCTCCCTCAGCCTCATCAGACAGTGTGTATTAGGCTGGCAAGCACGATGCTTCCCGTCTACAGCCCACAGCTGAAGCACATTCAAGTAAACCTTATAGCTACTGACGCAGACCTGGCATTGGAGGAATCGCATTCACCCTATGGGCTGTGAATTGATTCTAATGCGTTTTGCTAGTGCTTTTGTGGCATGTGTGTGTGTGTGTGTGTGTGTGTGTGTGTGTGTGTGTGTGTGTGTGTGTACGTGTTGCTCCGTTGACATACAGCTGTATTCAGCTTATAAATGCCATAGGCACCGCTGGGGCTACACCACTACAAAATACAGTTCAACGGATGCCCTTCAAGGTGTTTAATATGTGGTTGAGAAAACAAATTTACGGTAGACATAACAAAGACCACCAAAAACGCCTGTGATTCGAAGGAATAAAGTGGCTAATGATAAGAATTTGAAGAAATTGATAACGGCAAATAAAGTGTCTCTATTATAAATATACTTGAAGAAATCCAAATCCACTATATTCCCTTTTATTGTTGCCTCCTTTGACACGTTCTAAAGCCCATTACATTAGTAAAGGCAAAGTTTTTTTTTGTAAGCGAGTTCATGTCACACTTATATAATATAATTATAAATATATTTGCACGATCGAATGATCTGATCAGGCCTGTGATTCAGACACTCATAAGCACGCTTTTTTTTTTTAAATCATTTTAAATCTAAATCTATTTTTTTATTTTCTTGCTGCTAGACTGTTCGTGATGCCAAGCATCAGCTGGCATGGTGCAAAGCACATCACCATTTAACTCTGGAGCAGTAAAAACATGCTCTCTGAAGAGATGAATCACGCTTCACTATCTGCCAATCTAATGGCTGAATACCTGGTTTTGGTTGATGCCAGGTAGGTGGGAGGAATCGACCGAAGAGAAAGTTTACCCAAAGGAAAGACAACTCCAGAATAATGCCAAGTTTTTGGAATACTAAGTTCAACAGGTCAAAAAATGTGAAAATGTGGCCACCTGACCATCACACACACACACATGGATCTTCTCCAAAAGGTATCAGCCAACACTGTTTAACAAATCCTGTGTGCACAAAACAAGGCCCAAAAAGACATTTTGTCAACATTGGTGTGAAAAATACCCAAGTAAACTGCACAGTGCCTGAGCTCAACTCGATTAAATACCTTTGGGATGAACTGGGATGCTGACTGCCAAACCAAAGCCTTAATGTCCAGCAGTTCCTGACCTCACTAACACCACCTCTGGTTGAATAGGCACAAACCCCCTTAGCAATGTTCCATAAACTTGTTAAATGAAACCCTTTCCAGAAGAATGGAGTCTGGTATCGTAGAAAATGTTGGAACAAGGTGGAGACGATATTTTAGGAAAACAATGAACTTAAATTATATCACAATTCTGCAAAACTAGAATTGTGACAACGGCTTTGCAATAGAGTTCCAATACCAGTAATTTATAATGCATGAGTACTGTTTCCATGGCAGGTTTGACTTCTGACATATATTTTTATGCATTTAATACATATTTTGTACACATTTAAACGGATGTATGCATCAGTAATATAATACTTATTTTTCTTTGGCCAACTTGTAATGTGCTCTAAAGATACAGCATTAATGTAATGTCAAGTGCATTCATTAAAATGCCTAATCTGGCTTACACTAGTGTAATCCATTTGTGTGTATGTGTGTATAAGTGTGTGTGTATGTGTACTATATATGACCTCTGCATGAAGCAGGAAGCAAAATGACGAGGCAGCCAGGATATATCTGTGCACATCAAAGATGAAGATGAGCTTTGTCAAGGGGATGAACCAGTCCCTTTATATGAAGGAGAAAAGGAGATACAAACACTGGCCCTCATCCCACATCAGCTCTAATCAGCATCTCAACCCCAAACATGATACATACTCAGGGCATGATTAAAGAGAGCAAAGGAGCATTAATAATAATAATAATAATAATAATAATAATAATAATAATAATACAAAAGGCAATTTGTAAATATAATTTTCAGGTAATTTTTGCTTTAACACAGACCAAGTGTAAAGAATGTTCTTAGTTAATCAGTAACAAAATACAAAATAAAAGATTTTCTATTGCGCCTTCAGACAATCTGGCTTATTCGATTTGCTATATGTGTTGCGCGTATCCTCAGTAATTGCAATTTCGAAAGCAATTCATTAGTGATCGTACAATGTTAACAGCCTGTCTACTGCTTCACATAACCAATCATTTTCATTTGTTCATCGTATTCACACAAGGGCACACATTAAGATGATGGAACCTCTTTTAACTCTGCTCTGTCTGCCGGTTCAAGAGCTACAGTAAACACCATAAATAAGTGGGGGGTAAATAAATAAATTAGAGAGAGAAAAAAAAAACTGTGACAGGTGCAGTGTGGTGGAGATGATCTGGCTGATTATCGGCATAAACATTGGTAAATGCATCTTTCACCCAGCGTGATGTCCTTTGTATTTATGCCTTTAATACAACATTGTATTGACTTCGAGCTTTGAATTCCTTATGCAGCAATAACTCAAACAGAAGATATCCATCAGTAAGTTACATGCAAATTACCAACAAGCATCAAGTGCACAGCTTGACATAGGCTACAGAAAATCCTTGAATGGCGTTAATGTTTGATTGTGAGAAAAGCAGGAGAGGCTGAAAGTTGACAAACCATCGAAAAAAGGGGGCAATGAAAGGAACCTTTGATACTTAGGCGGTGGAATGAGTGCCAAAAAATAAAGATTCTTCTCAATTCATGAAGTGAGTTTACTTATGAAAAGTTCAAGCATGTCTAATATCAGCTGGGTAATAAATATCAGCTGTGTAATCTTTATATTAACTGAGTAAAAATTAATATATTCGATTTCTTACTACTGAATATCAAGTTGTTAACTCAGAATAGAGTTATTTTTTTAGTCTTTTTGCTTTCAGGCATCCAAGACCCTTGCACTGCTGGCAACCACCCAGACCTTAGCCTATGTAGCCACTGCTCCCTAGACAACCATCAAGACACTTGCAGTTCTGCAAATAATTTTAAAATGCTAGCGTTGCTGCCAATATTTGGAACTCTTGCTCTGATCCCTATTTCTGAAAGCTTGATTTGGTCTTCAACCAAAGAGCAATGTTTTTTTGTTGCTGTCTCCCAAACACTTGTCCTGTTGGTAATCTCTTCATGATCCTAATGTTCTTAATGCAACTAGCTTATCCCTGGCCTCTAATATTGAGACTTAAAATCAGAAACCTGACCTTGGCCCATGTATTACTGGAAAACACTGAGATCTTTGCCCTGATAATTCTGTCCCTTTCAGTGTGGCCATCAAGACCCACAACCAACCTCCTAGACCTCTCTGATAGAGTATGTCCACCTTCAAACTCCTTGTTCACCAATCTCCAAGAAATTTGAAAATGTTTTATCTTGCCTAAAAATAAAATCTGTGCATCGGACCTGGCTTAAGTAAACAAACCTATACCTGCTGAGCAAAAGTTAAATGGAGTCCCCTTTTAGCGAATGATCAGAGGTATAAAAAAAATACCTGAAAATCATACTTGATGAAAAGTATAGATACCTTATTGCAAAACTAATTCCATTACAAGTTGCCACCAATTGCAATATGATTTCATTAAACGTCACAGAGTATCTGATTTCAACAGTACTCAAGTATTTGACTCATATTGAACAAAGGCTCAAGGTTGTATTTCCTTATTACAGCTCAACACTTCATAAACCAAGACCTCTTCAACATGCCAGAATGAAACAAAGATCAAGCAAGTAGGTTAAAAAAAGACAACAAAGTAAAGCAATCTTTCAAAAAAGGTGTATTCACTTGACAAATAAAATGGCAGTATTGTCACAAAGTAGAATTACCATTAGTATTCAATCGACAAATAAAATGAAAGCAAATCTTTTTAGATCAAGTAAAATCGAATATTCAGTGCTGACTGTGTTTTGATGCACCTCTTAGTCTCAGATAGGGCCAACAGTTTTATTATTCAATCTGAACAAAAGCTGGTTATTTTTGGACTGAAAATGGGGCCAGCAGTGCTAAAATGTCCCTCACAGGCAGCAGATGTAAGTGGGGGAGTGTTGGGCTTTAATGAAATCTTAATGAAATGTAATTGGTAACGGTCACTTTTAATTAAGATATAGTGGAGTAAAAAGTACATACTGTTTATATCATAATACATAAAACTCATAAATGAGTAGAGAGTAAAAGTTGCTTGTATCTCTGATACTCAGTAAAACTAAAAAGTAGCCAAAAAATGACTTAAGTTTAGTAACAAAGTACATTTACTTTATTACTCTACACCACTGCAAACGGTTTAGGCGATTTGTCATCCGATTATTGCCACCTCTGTCTGGATTACTGTCTCAAAATTGTATGCCGCGTTTTGTATTCCTAATTCTGTCCTGGTACTAGCTCAGTAACCCAGGACTGCACTGACTCATGACCTCATCCCTCATGACTCAAGCCCCATTGACTCATTTGTTTAGCCTGAAACATTGCCCTGAATTCTGGCTATTACTATAACTGAGCCTTCTTCAGTCTACCATAGAACCCTAATCTGTGTCAATAATACCAGTGCAATTTCCTGACCCTTGTTCATCTGCTTTATTTTCTGTCCTATGTCAACTTCCCCCTGCATCAGTCTTTTCTGGTCTTGCCCCTATGATGCCATCAGCCTTGGTAAGTCTCTGCCTGGCTTTTGTACCCTTTTCTAATGTCAAATCTCCACCTCTTTTTCTTCTCCAGTGTCAGTCACAGCCTTCATGACAACCTTATTATTGGTCACAACATCTGTTTCTTCCATAGCCTCTATTTCTCCTTCAGTGCTGGTCATAGCCTCTTCTTTCTTTAGTATCTTTCACACCCAGTCACAGTGTTTTCATCATTCGCCATATCCCAGGTTTTGCTGGTTTCAACATTTCTTGCCCCACTGTACTGCTTTGTTGCTCCAGCTCCTTCGTTCATTACGGACTTCAGAAATGTTTTGCTCTTGCGCTCTGTCAGCATCTTAGTTTATGCTACATTATGATGGCCATCAATAGTTTGAGTTTGAATTTCAACCACAAATCTTTTTATCAAATGTATAACATTATATATCATTATAAAGTAATACCAATACATAATGCAAGTGTGGAGAACCAGCAGATTTCAATTTCATTATCCAGGCCTGATTTCTTGTTCCATTGAAACAAACTGTTCGATAATAAAACTGTTCTCAATACCACCTCATACTGTACTCTCTGCTAAACATTTAAAGTTAACTCAATTTGCATTTTTTTTTTTTTTACAGATATTTGAATCATTTAATTTCTCAGGCAAATGCTTCAATGTAATAACTTTTTAAACTGTCCAAAGATCGTGCCCAGAAGCAGTAACCCAATTAGTCTTGAATAAACCTTACAAATATCAATCCAGTCACATAGACAGATTGAAGGACTTGACATGACATTAGATTTTTGCATCACTATATTTCTTTCACATGGCATTCGATAACAAAGACAATCAACTGCACAACTGTCTATTAAAAGCCCATTAAAAACACTTAGAATCAAATACAGCAACTAAAGTTAATATCAGGCTAATGTGCCTTCTTTATTAACATAAGATAATAGTGAGATCTTTGTTGATATGTCAAGCAAGGACAATTCAAGTAACGTGGGGGAATATAAAAAAATAAATCACCTTTTTGACTGTCAATGACAAAGTTGCCTTCTTCGTTGCCCGCTGAGATTTTGTATGTGATCCCGTCACCATCTGGATCTTTAGCCAGTACTGTTGCCACCAAGGTATTAGGTCCAGCATCTTCAGACACAAAAGTACGATATCTGAAAAAAAATTAAAGTGCATACACACAAACACAGACGTTAACACTTCTCATCTGCTTTAAGCAACGACTAATGCGTGGGTGTTAAAAGCAGACAGTATACTGTGTCCACTCAACAAATACTGGTGTTTCATAATTAGCTAACTTGTGCCTTAATGAATGCATTTCCCATATGTTACACTTCATCTTTACTTCAAAATGGATGACATGAATTTGCTAGAAAGTGTGAAGTAGATGGGTGAGTTGTCAGGTGTTAAAAAATAAATTCATTCAATATTCACATACCCAGAACTTGAGGCACAAATCTCTCAAAAGTTTCATTGTGAATATATTTTACCTTCTTAAATTAAGCTTTCTTTTATTCTTTAAGTAAATACAGCATATACGACCGTTCGCGGCATGAATGGGCTCGTAAATTCTTACTGTGTTCGTTATTGACTACGCATAACTCCTAATGATGTAAGAGGTATAAATACTATCAAATAAACAATCAAATATACAACAAATCAAAATACTGCATACGATATTTTGTATTAAGTAATAAAAAAATAAAAATGAATAAAAAAAAAATTCACTTGAATGCACATCATGTAGACTCGTAACGGTGGACGACTAGTTCGCGGCGGCTCTCCTCCGTTTTAATTTTTTTTTAAACAAATTTCACTTTGACGACAGGTTTGTTCGTATCCGTAAAAGTTCGTAGAATTGAATGGTTGTAAAGTGGGGAGCGTCTGTACTACTACTGGATTAATTGTTTTGATTTATTAATTCATTGACACCGAGTGCTCTTCAGTCAGTGTTCTCTCTAAAAAAAAAGAAACAGCTTTCATCTGTCACATACAATATATACAGACATCCTGGGGTCATGCATTATAATGTTTTTTTCTTACTTGTTTTCTCATGATCTCGATAAAGCAAAACTTATTTTCTCGTTATCATGACTTAAAACTATAAATAACTTTCTTTTAACAAGTTGTTTTCGCCAGATCAGGACTTAATTTTCTAGTGATCATGAGAAAAAACTCGTGTGTAAAAAAAAAAAGAAAAGAAAGAAAAATATATTATAATGCTTAGTACTTCTGCACATATACATGATTTATTTATTTATTCACATAACCCAACTTGTTTGAAAGTTCAGGAAGCTGAGGTCTGAGCACAAGATCAGCCTTGATAGATCAACCCTAAAGCAGGGAAGAATTTAAGGCCTTGTTTAATGGCTCAGCAATAGAAGATTGGTAATGCTGATGTTGAATCCCTGGTTTATATATTATTAACCCAGAACCAGTGTAAACCAGTCTATTGCAGCTCTTTCTTAATAAATATTTTTTTTCAATTAAACATTTTACTGTCCAGATGATGGTTGTTTTCTGAAATGGAAGAAATATATTTTTCTATTTTCTATGCACCTACTCTCTGACTTCTCTTCTAAATTGCATAGTACAAAATGTCCCTTTATTTCATATCGCCTTAGAATTTACCTACACCAACAATGTTTCCACTAGAAAAACATATAAACTCCTTTAAAGTTATTTAGCTGTCTGAGAGTAGGTTAAATATCCCACAGTGCTGCACAAGTTTCTCAATAAATATGGCTTAAACGACAGGAGTAAAATCATGTCGTCAATTAGAGACTCTCCAACAATACATGTCCCACCAAAATGTGCCTACTAGGCCCTTGCCTTGCTTCCGTTCCACAGAAAATCTCTATCACTACATAATGTTGAAGGTGACACCGAAACTTCACATCTGAACAGTGCGGAATCTTTAATCCACCCACAAGGTCCTCGGAATACTTCCCCAGGTGCATAGACATTTCTGAACAAAAGGTTTTAAAATGTAGAAAAAGAAAGCAGAGACGTTGACAACTTGACAATGAAGATCTCGCTCACCTACCTGCCCACTATTTGTACTCATACAGCCTCAAATATCGCATTTCTCTCCCACTGGCATATCGGAAAAGCAGCAGTATGTTGTGTTCGACCGATCCGAATGCATCATCTGAGGAGGGGTGTAAAAGTCCATCATAGCTGATAAAGGTCAAGTGCAGATGGGGCTTTGATGGACTGTCAGTGGGTTCTGCACTTGATAGGTCACGAATACAAAAAATACAACTATAGGTTCAATTTGGACTATGGGTATTTTTGGTAAAAAAAAAACTATTGGTAACATTTTGTGCAGATTTTTTTTTTTTTTTTTTTTTGCAGAATCCACAAACGGAAAGTGGATAGTAGTGTCTTTACAAAAAAGTACAAAGTGCCTGATAATACCGCTATCACGCTGGCAGTAAGAACATTTGTAATTACACTTGTGTAGCACACTTGTGGTCCTGCAATGGTAGAATGAACTAGTTGGCTTTATTTGCCCTGAAGATCCCTATACAATCAAAACAAAAATGCCTGAAGACACAGCACTTGAAAGTTTCTGCAGAAAAAAAAAACCACCACACACACTATAATTTCGATCTGGCCTTTTTCCAGCTACACATTGACCATTTCTTTATAGCTGATACTGGACTTCTTGATTCCTTTTCAGATTAAGCTCCTTTTACACAGAGATGTGGTAATTTAATTATTACTGGAGTATCTTTGCAGTATTTTAATCCTATCTGAATCATACTTTTTTAAAAGCAGCATAAACTGTACTTGTATCTGTGTGTTATAAGAGTAAATGAAAAAAAGATGATCTTTAAATACCAAAAATATAAATGTTATTTCTACAACCATACTGTACTTGTTTTTAGCCATTTGGAAAAAATGCGAATTACTGCTGACATAGTCAAAATCGAAATATAGTTCTAGCAATGGATTAATCATAATGTCTTAATGGTCCATGATCACATCTGTATTTGGTAATAAAGGTTGGCTTTCAAACAAAGATTTCCCTTAGCTATTAACATAATCAATTATTTGTTATATTCACCCACCAACCCTATGCATAAGTAAGAAAATGTTTTGATTTCAATAGCAATGAATATGAAAAAAAAGAACGACATTATGATAGTAAAAATTCTCTTTTAATAGGCTGTATATCTCTTGAAAATTATTTCCCATTTGTCAGTATTATGTAAAATAAGAAAATAATCTAGTGTTAGTAGGCAAAATATTTTTAATCCTAATAAAATATCTATAATAATGCAGGTAGCCATGCAATTTTCTGTTACAGTCCGACCCAGCCCCGATAAAAGGAAGAAAAAATGACGTGGTCCTCACAAAAAAAAGTTTGTTGACCCCTGCTCTACAAGGTCTTTGTATGCTGTAACAATACAATTCCCTTCACTGAAACTTAGAGGGCCAAACAGCATGACAATGCCCTTGTGCACACAGCAAGGTCTATGGTTTGCCAAGGTTACCGTGAAAGAACTCGCGTGATCTGCACAGAACCCTGACCTAAACCCACACTGAACACCTTTGGGATGAATGGGAACACTTACTACACCACAGGCCTCCTCCTCATCATACGTCAGTGCCTGACCTCATTAGTAAACACAAATCCCTACGGTCATACCACAAAATATAGTAGAAAGCCTCTTCAAACAAGTGTAGGTATATAAGAGCCATCTTGATAATAGGATGTTCAGGTAGAACATATGAGTGTGATAGTCAGGCCCAACAATCCTTTTGTGCATAACCAGCCAGTGACGAGGAACAATATGAGAGATAAGGGGCAAATATATAACAAGATGATGAAAACCATCAGATGATGGAAACACAGCTATAGATTTTGATTAAGACCAAGGACAATAAAATGATACAAATAAAATGGCTAAGACAGAAAAGGTGGTAGGTGTTCATATAGGTGGTCTTTTTAACCTTTACAAAAATAATGTAATGCAATTGTAAAACTTCCCCAAGAACATTTATTCACACATTTCAATTCAGAGATTCTAAAGCTCTTACCCTTAACCGATTTCTCTACACAACAACACACCAAATAAAACTAGACCCCCAAACACCCACACACTCACAAAATTAACCACTACTTATTATATATTTATTTGAACAAATTCTTTCAAGCGAAAGAATGTATTTTTATGATCCTTAGTACATCCCCTCTCTCTGTTATGTCTCAAAACACTGTAAAATCGCATTCTGTTCTTTTAGAAATTATCACTCAGCTGTTTTTTCTCACGTTTTTTTTTTCTTTGTCTCGTCTCCATCCGGCTCAGACGAGCAGCTCCAGTAATGATGTACTGTGGAGATGTGCCTGCTTGAGTGACAAGGCTCATTTTTGGTCTTAGCGAAGGAGCCCCAGCGTCTTGTAACGCCAAATTAGCCCAGTGAATTGGAACAAACAACAGTGACAGACATTACAAACTACTCAATTACTGTCTGGACAACAAGCAGGCTCTGCTATTTAATAGGCGAGATGGAGGATAATCAGTGGGCATTGGATGCACTAGGATGGGTGTTTAGGGACAGAAGGTCAGGTGTAAAGCTGAGTCACGAATATAAGTCAATATTTCTATTACCTCATGCTAGAATTTATTCAAAAAGATTCTTATAAAAAAAATGAGGTAGGCACAATGTCCATTATGTCTTATATTTCTATATTCTTCCCACAGTATGGCAAAAATTGGAAAGATTTTATAGTCAGCGCACAGAAGCAATAATAATCAAAGTGGAGGTTATGCAAAAATATGCATTATGGACATAAAAAGGGAGAGATCCACCATTCCTTCCCTCTCTTCAAATGAATGCATGGCTCACTGAACCTGCCTTAGTGCCTCATTGCTTCAGTGAGCAGGCTGCCAGAAAATCGGCCAATTAACCGAGCTAAGAGCACATGATCCCCAAGTAAAATGGGGAAAATAGCAAGAAAGTTAAACTCATCGCAACAAAACCATCGACACTGGCACAATGTTTGCAGCCCCAGCCTGACACAAATGGACAAGAGGGGACATGGACTTAGCTATGGAGTCCATGCGTACACAGAAGTGAGCAGCTGAGCCTGGACGGAAATCAGTGAATTGGCAGGAATGTAATGTTCGAAGTGCATAGTGGGTAACATACAGTGGGCAACCTTGATGTTATGAGCACATGCTAGAAATCATCTAAATTATGTAAAAATAAATAAATAATCCCAATAATTTGAAAGCCTTTTAAGATTACATGTTTCCCGAACGAAAAAACGCAAGGAACGTATGGAAGTAAATTTTTTGAAACTCACACTGGCTGGGAGAATTCGGGTGTCTCATCGTTGACGTTGGCCATCCGCAGGCGTACCGTAGCCGTGCCTGTCCGCGGCACCTCGCCCTTATCCACGGCCATTACCACAAACTCATACAAATGATTGGGGCGCTCGTAATCCAGAGCGCCTGCCGGGAAGATGGTGCCATGGGGGGAGATGATGAAATCAGAGCTCAGTGTGTAGTAAGTGATGTCAGCGTTCTGCTCCGAGTCACAGTCGCTGGCTGACACTGCAGCAGAGAAGGAGATAGTAGAAGAAGAAGAAGAAGAAGAAGAAGAAGAAGAAGAAGAAGAAGAAGAAGAAGAGAGAATGAGAAAGAAATGAGGAGAAAAAGAAACGATAAGGAAGTCGAAGAGTGAGAGAACGTAGGAAGAAATAGATGAGAAGAGAGGTGAGGGGTGATGAGAGTGAACAAGAGAAAATTGTGCTCATAGACTAAGAGGATCAACATACATTTAAGCTTTCTTGAGAAAATAGATAGGCTATATGCAGTTTCCACCTGCTTAAGTAAAAATTGCTTATAACAAAGTGAATCTGACATGCAATCAGAAGGTCTCGGTCTGAGAGGTTCATTGCATTCGACAAGTATCGCTGAACACAAATAGGCCATGGGCCGTTTTTGTATACTACTCAGAATGAAAAGCTGCACACGCAGCAGTCACTTTGTGAGTCGACACCCTAAGGAAAAAGGGGAAAAAAAAGAAAAAAAAAAAAAAAGAAAGGAAAAAAAAAAACTGAGGTAAACATTTCTTGATTCTAGGCATAGTTTTCCTGATTCTGCACTAACTGAAGCGTCTTTTTTTTTGCTGAATTTCAGATGATAAATTATGGGCTTCTGAGATGTGCTTTATTTACAACTTCATGGCATAAAAGGTTAGATGTTAACAGCTGTCATTAAACAATGAGGCTCAGCAGAAATCTACTATCCAAGCCAAATTCCTGCTATATGTGCATAAAATAAAGATTTACAG
This sequence comes from Silurus asotus, assembly GCA_024362625.1. Taxonomy (NCBI): domain Eukaryota; kingdom Metazoa; phylum Chordata; class Actinopteri; order Siluriformes; family Siluridae; genus Silurus; species Silurus asotus. Next base: position 7,115,911 of record MU551534.1, read on the forward strand.
TAACCAGCAGAATACCAACATATTATTTTTGGGATAATATAAACTTAATAATCAAAAAACTAAAGTTGGCTGATGTTCCTGTGGGAGTTTTCAAAAAAATTACTATCAGCAATGTTATTTCATAAAAAAATAAATAAATAAAATTAAAAAAAACTCTTTACCCAATACCTCAAAGAGTCATCATTTTACTTCTATCATCCGGGACACATCATTTTTCAAAAACATGCTCCACGTCATTACGATGATCAAATCAACTATCCAACGAATAATCTCTGTGTGAGCTCTGTAACGTGTAGATCAGGCGATCAAGCAGGCTTGTAGTACATGGTTTAATCTGCAATTTCGATGTCCGAACGGCATTCTGTGCCTCAGGGTTGAATAAGATTACACCCTGCTTGGGATTTAAAAGCTACAATTTCCGCTCACCAATCAATTTCCCTAACGTGTACATCAAACTTTGAAATTCTTCAATCGTTCATTTCATGGAGATTATCTTACCCGTATGAATTGGGAATTAAGAGGTCTGCTTTTGCTTGACAGGGCAAAGCTATACAGAGATGAGGATTCTTGGCATGTGGGCAGGACGTGTAGGAGGCAACTGTTTGGCATTGACATCTGAAAAAAACTATTTACCTGAACAAACATTACTCCACATTATAGTCAACCCCAAACCTACAGCACCTGCAATCACTTCTAAAAAAAAATCGACATGTACGTATATCTATATGAGAAAATTACCAATAGCCAAAAGTGGAAAAGGTTATTTTGGAATGAAATACATGGACAAAAGCATTGGGACATCTAATTCTTCTAGTCATATATGGTCATATATGGCTTCATCAAACTGTGGCCTCAAAGTTGGACACAGTTGAAATGTTTTTGAATGCAGGAGCAGTGAGTTTTACTTTCAATTGAATTTAGAGACCCATGAAAACGGCACTGTGCACAAAGCCAGATGCATAAAGATCTTGAGTGGCCTACTAAAGAGCGCTGACCACCGCAACCCAGACCTCCTCACCTCACCTGACTTTAATAAAACCATTGAGGACTGAAATAATTCTCTACAATCTCAATTTCAAATCTAGTGAAATACATTCCCCGAAAGTTTTATAGCAGCAAATAGGGACTGGGAAATTCAAAAAGCATACATTCAACCCCCGATAATTTGCGGTTCGGAACTCGCAGCTCGGAAAATTCGCGGGTTTTCATTTGGGAATTAACTAACAACAAGTTGCGGATCATTCTAAAATTCACCGGAATTCGCAGTAACATTTTAAACTGTGTTTTCACTAACAAATTTCATTACATTTTTTAAAACACATTATTGTATTATTAATTTGAAATGATAAATAAAGCATTTATGTCCATTACTTCACATTTTCTGTTGAGTTTGCATCAAAAAAGGTACTTACTAGCGTAATGTCTAGATGAATTCACTAAGGTACCATAGGGGTTGCGGGGGTGCATCCAAAATTCACAGATTTTCGGAACTCGCGTCTTAGAACGTAAGATTATTTAGAATCTCAAAGTTTTGTTTATTTTAATGCCTTGTATAAACCCCTGGCAATAATTATACAATTGAATTCTTGATTCTGATCAAAAATTGTTAATTGATCGTCTGTAACAAGTGGCAGGTTGTTATATATTACACATAGCTTTAAATTGATTAAATAATATGTCATTTTATGATAAATAAAAATTGAATATCAATGGCAAATTGCTGTCATATAACAAATCACTGTGACATCTATTTATTGGAAAATAAGAAACATCAACATGAGCACACCACTCTGTAATATTTTATCCTTTATTTTCGATTTGTAGGATTTACCCAACATTTAGCATTTATCAAATGGTCCGTGTTAGAATGTGTTTAAAAGATCGAGAAATAAATGAGACATTCTTGAATTATTCATTTTAAAGATATTATGTTGTCAGCATGCATTGCAGGGGGTAGACAGTAATAAAGTTTCATTTATTATAAATATGTTTTATTGAGGTATGTGTTCTTTGTCATTATTTGTACTTCCTAGTGTCTTACTATCTTGCTGTATACTCCAGTGGATTTTAGAAAATCATGCTGTTTCTCATTAGATTTAAGTGAATCCATAAACAGTGTTAAATGAGAAGACCACAAACTTAATCTAGCGGTTCTGGAGGACCTGTGTGGAGTAAGGGTTCTCTTAATGTGTATCTGTAACTAGACATTTACTATTCCAGCATTTGGCAGACATCCTTATCCAGAGCAACTAATATTTATCTAATTCATACTTAGCAAAATCAGGGTCCAGCAATGGCATTGTGGCTTGAATTTGAACTCAGCTTCTGAACTTCAACTCTTTAGTCCAACACCTTAACCACTAAGCTACCACTGCCCATGTATCCCTTTTGCATGTATACATCCTTATACAGAGCTAATTACAATGATCATATTTATACAACCGGTCACTTGATGGTCTTTTTTTGAAGGGCTCAACAGTGGCAACTTGGTGGTGCTGGGATTTGGACTCATGAGCTTTCGAATCAGAAGTCCAATGTTTTAACCACTGAGCTACCCGTTCCCAGAGAATTAGAGAGAACGTTCTCCTTTATAAAGGCTTATGTGCAGAAGAAAGAAACCCTGAATTGCATTCATTATTTAATTTGCCCTCATAGAACAGTACTGATAGATGTTTAAGTCCATTCAAAAGCATGGTGTACCTCAAAACAGTTAAAAACTGATCGTGCGCTCTACACTGATTGGTGACTTGCTGTGTGCTTGACCAGGATTTTATTCACTCATAAATAACGACTGATTTCGCAAAATGTAGTTAAAAAAAAAATAAAAAATTTGACTTTGAAATGTATTGAATTTTAAGTAAAAGTCACTCCTTAAATTTAAATACTTTTAGTAATGAATATAAAATAGTATGTATTATAGCCATTTAGGTCAATGCCATGTGCGTCATAGAACTGTTAAACGGTTTGGATTATCTCTTAATAAATACATGTAGGTATAATCCACGAGTACCAGAGACTTCTCTGACTGTATAATGTTGACTGAATTCTCGAACAATAATATATGCTTGTCATCGCTCTGGGTACAATCTGGTCCTCTCGTTCCCAGCACACTAATCCTACAGACAGTTTTCTAATCTCCGTGCCTGCTTCTTAATAAAGCACTACAAGATGCAGTCCTAGGAATAATAACCTTTTTTTGCAAAAAAATTTACCGAAGGAAGAGTTCCCAGAGGAGGTTAATCAGATATTACTTGCATATAAGAAATGAAAATAGGACCCTTTTTTTTTTTGCATTGAAAGATGAGATTTGCATATTGAAATGTTTTGTATAGCGATGTGGAATTTCAGATTTCATTATCTCAGTTATTCAGAGCAGAGGATTCTGCGGTTGCCTTTACGTGACATTTCCTGCTCATTCATTAAAGGGGGTTTGACTAATAATCTGTCTGAAAATGAACTGCACCTTCAGCTGCTGCTCAGAGGTGGTTTAATCGGAGCGTAAGAAGCAGCATGCCGAGCTTGCTGGATAATCTGCGGGAAGCCTACTCACTCCGTACGCAGATTCCGGTTCAGCCGTACCTGCTGAGCCCAGCCAGGATACCTGCTGTACATTTCTCTGCTTCACCTTCCTTAAGCTGCCAGCAGTCTCTTAGTTAATCTACTGAAATGGTTGCCAAAAGCTTGTTTTCCAAAAGTTACAAGACGAAAAAAAAAAAATGTTTTTTTTTTTTTAGACACCCAGCCTGATGTTTGTTTACAGAAACTACTTTGCACATTGTTGGGTCTGAATTTGCCACTTGTTTAGTCTCTTCAGCATTTGTTTTACTTCACTGTCTCACCCCTGCTTCCCCACCTCCTCCTCTTCGCTGTCTTACCTTCATGTACAAGCAGTGATGCGCCGGCAGCTGTTCTCTCTCCTCCTTTCATCCACGTACCTGTTTACATCATGCTATCAAGCTTTGCTATGATTCTTATTGCCTCAGGCATATGTTTGCCACTGTGTGGTATAAATGCACTTGCAAGACTGCAAAATTGAGCAAATGCATGCCAAGATTTGCCAGGCAATTTACAGACAGCAAAGTGAAGTGTCATCAATAGAAAACTGTAAGTGGTCGAATAAAAAAAGAAACTTTACTCCTGATTATAAAAAAAAAGAGGATTGTGTTTATATATATATATATATATATATATATATATATATATAAATATCTCTCACACACACACACACATACACACACACACTATATATTTTTTACA
>MU551534.1:7121247-7239739 GCA_024362625.1 Silurus asotus
TATGAATAAACAAAAGATGTGGTGAATAAATGTGTGTTGAGTTAAAGGCTTTAATTTAGCCTCTTTTATATTTATTTATATTTGTATAAAAAAAAAGGTTAAACAGAAATTTGTGCTGAATTATTTGTGTATTAATAAAATTAGTGCTGTCAAAATGAATTTTTATTAATGTGTTGTTGCATTCATTTTGTCAGCCTTATATTAATACAGTATTTAGTATTTACATTAGTGTTAAGAAAGAGCAAGCAACTCAAATACCTTACAAAAAAAAAACGTGTGTGTGTGTGTGTGTGTGTGAGAGAGAGAGAAAGAGAGAGAGAGAGAGAGAGAGAGAGAGAGAGAGAGAGAGAGAGAAAGAATATTTCAAGCATTTTTAATGATGTGTATACTGGACAATTGGACTGTTATTATCTCTCAGGTAGTTCTATCTCTGGTCTCTGAAGTTCTTCAAATGGTTCAGATAACCATCACTTTCAGCAGGAGCAAGATGAAAATCCAATTAATTTAATCCCAAAATACCACACCACAACCTGCTGAAAAGGCTTTTAATAAGTAGTTAGAACAATAGATATGTGACCATTATCAGTATACATAATTAGAGAATTGAATTATGCAATTTTATAAGCAGGGATCGATCCTGTTTCAATTCCATTCTAAAAGTACTAATATTTATAATAAAAATACTTCACTAGCACCTGGTGCTCCGCAAAATGGACTTCACCAGACTCTAACCAGAATCGAGCAGTTGTTAAAAATAAAAAAGTAATGATATTTTTACAGTAATTCTGTACACATCAATCTATTTTACAGCTTTAAAACATTATTACAGTAATCAGTTCTTTCTCCAAAGTTCTTAACATGGTATTATATTTAATCTCACCTGTCACTTTCTATTTTATCTAAACCTTTCAAACATTTTTTCCTAGCTCAAGACTATGAAAATGTGTTGAATAAAACTGTAAAAATTAAATAAAATAAACTCCTCTGTACAAAAATAATCTCATAAGCTTGAATGAAATGTAACTATAATAATTTTTCAACATATTTCAGCTATAGATTTTTCTATTTCTGACTTTCCCCAAATACCCAACACATTATTTATAGTCCTTTGTGTTTGGTGTTTTTGTGTTTGAATTCATTCTGTTTGGTTATTGGAGCCATAAAACTTGTAGAAACGTACACTAAAATATAATATATATAATATAATATAATAAAAGCAATAACTTGATGATGGGGTTCCACTGCTGTAACTAAATAAAAAAATGAATCACAACACCCCTGGCTGTGCTTCCCAGACTCCCGGGTCCGTATTGAGAACTACTTAATCTAAAAATCGTAAATGAAATTTAATTAGCAACCGTAAATTAATTTAGCAATGAGATAAAGGAGAACAATTCACACACACTCGATCACATTCACACAGTAGGGTAGCATAGGTAGATCCGTGTGTCAAATTAGGAATGGCATTAAATGCAAATCAGTGTAACAACGACCAAGTCATATTTGAATCTAATCTAAGATGAGTGATTGGCTAAATGGTCTGTTTGTTGGAATTCACAGAGACACTTTTGGAATTGTTGCAGTCTCCATCAAATGTACAATGAAGAATATTAGCTGTACATACAGTACAAACTCCCAGCAGGTCAACACCAAACCTATTTAGCCTAGCAAACAGCATTGAGAAGCATTGAGAAGAAAGATCTACACTCGTGAATTTAGCATTAAAAGTTGTAAAGCGGTAACAAAACTCTTTGCACGTTAACGTGTGAGCCATTTTGGTTATGAACATCTATAAATAAATGTCCCAAATAGAAAGACATTTTCATTGTATGTAAAAATCACCTATTCTTGCCAGGATACTGTAAAAAATACTACAAATAAATAAATAAATACCATGTGTAGGCATCCCATAAGCTCATTGTGTCCATCAGCCCAACCCCGTGCACATCAACATTTCCACCCCCACTCTAAAACGGATTCTAATGGGCTTTATTCAACTGTTCTCCAGGGTGAACTTAATATAAATCCTTACCTTGAAGCAAAGACGTTGCTGTCGTTACTGTTTCTGGGACGCCTTCTTTGCTATAAATGGACTGCAGGAACTCTGGTACACAGTCGTTCTCGTCTGTGATGATGACACGTACCTGGTGCACACAGAGAAAGCGGGAAAGAAAATAGAAATGGTGATGATGTAGAGTGAAAGCAAACGGGAACAAAACAAAAAAAAAGAAAAGAAAAGAAAAGAAAAGAAGAGAAATATCTTTAATCAGTGCTAGGTGTTTTGAGACTAACAATGGTGCGCTTATGATCCATAGCACAGCGAATCGTGGAAATAAAACGGAAAAGAGATTAGAAGGAAAAAGAGTACAATGGGACGATATTACGGAGTTCTAGCAAAAGACACTGATTGTGTTGGTGATAGGGGGCGAGGGAGCACACGGAAAGGATTTGGGGGTAATTGTCCCCATTTCTTACCACACACAGGAAGATTTTTTGGCTAGATTGCCCTTTCAGCATGAACCTTGCCAAATTGAGCATACCTTGGTGAATTATTACAAATACGCCTTTCTTTTTTTCAGAGAGCAAAACAAAATCACTTGATTTTGACCTTTTCGTATTTCTCTCTTCCCAGCTCTTTCTGCCCTAGTAGATGAGCACTCAGTAATATTGTATTATAGTAAACATCAAGTATCAATGACGGCAATAATGTAAAATAGATTGATAATATTATTTAGAACCATTGTCGTCATTTATCCCAAACCTATTTATAGTCAGTAATTTATTCATTCATCACCAATCTATAATCACCAACATAAACCTTCTAAAATCATTACAAACCATCTTAAACCATACATTTACTGTAAATTTACATTTCTGGAATTTGGCTATAGACAAATCCACTACTCAAGTAGAAGTACAGATACTCATATTCTGAAAGGTAAAAGTTGAAGTACTGACTACACTTTTTCACTCAAGTTGAGGTAAATAAGTTTGTCCTCTGACATGCACATGCAGTAAAACGTAGCCATTACTACAACCTGTTTTAGTGTCATGCTGGTACCTGGACCTCACGTCATATAAAGATTCTAATACAAAACTAATTTCAAAAGTTGTTACCCAATAAATGTATCCAGGCTGAACATCCACCACATAGAACACAAGCAGAGAAAAGATGATGATGATGATCAGGTGATTAGGAATCTCTCTGTTCTCAGTCATGTTTACATCACTGACTCCCTCTGTCTCATCCACAGTAACCTCAGGCTTCTTGTTGCCTTATGCGGTGCTTGTTGTTAGCTTCATAAACTAGGTTGAAAAAGCTGTAAATTAAACTTTCCACCCCTGCATTTGGCAACATACAGCTGAGCAATTGATGGCCTTTCTCAAGGGCCCAGCAGTGGTAGCTTTGTGATGGTGGGATTTAAATACGTGACCTACTGGTCAGAAATCCAAGATGTTATCCAATGAGCTACTGTACCACTTCAATACAAACCACAGCAAGTCATTTCAATCCTAAAAAGCACTTCTACCTACATTATATTCAACATGCAAATTTGAAATGAACTTCATTTTTAGTGTTGCTGGGCTCAACAGCTGAGCTTGCATAAAGAGTGTAGCAAAGCTTTGACTCATTTAAGATGAAGATAAAATTTAAAGGGAAAAATAAAACATGCACTCCGCTGAACTCGGCAGTTTGAATTTTATACACCACTGGCGAGAAAAACATTTATTCTCTTTAACATTTATTCTCTTTCTAATCTCATAGCCAAAGAAGCATGCAATTGATATGAGCAAATGTAGATTAAGGGCCTTTCTCAAGGGACCAGCAGGGGCAGATTGGCATGATTTGAAGTTGCATTTCTGAATAATCAGTGTTAAAGAGCAAAAAAAATGTGGCCAAAATGACCAGATTAAGTGTTTTTATGATCAACAAATCATTGGTCAGAAAATTTGCAAGAATTAAACAAATGCACTTCTGAGACCTCTTGGGCAACAAACTGCTCTAGGAAAAATTAGTGCAAATAAAAAACTGGTGTGAAACTAATACACTGAGCTTAGCCATTATCTGGTTATCTGCCATATGTCTTATTTTAAGTGCTAAAACATACAACCATATACACAATATAACCTGAAACCGTGGACAAGGACTGTGGAAAGCAAGAACAACTGTGGAAGACTGTGAGACTAATGACCATAAATTTGAATCAGGTGCAGACAGTCATGTGACAGTGGGTGTGATCAAGTGATGTAAAGTGGCTGATGGGTAATGTATTTCCAGTCTGTAGTCCTAAAACTAATCAAGGGCCTGAAAACAAGTTCATAAATGCAACCAGCAAGGAGGGAGCAGGAAGTAGATCTAAAGTTTTTGTTTAATAGCTCATTTCCTGTCCGATGATTTGTTCTCTAGACCATTTTAAGTGTAGAATATTTCCATTATACATGAAAGTCCTAAGATTACATTCATTATATATTTTTTTTTATCTCATGATCAGAAATTAATTTTCTTGCCATAACAAAAGTGTTTTCTTATGATCTCGAATTAACGTTGTTTTCTCATTTTCATGACTTATTTTTCGGTAAAAACGAATGCGATCATCCATGATTCAGCAAAGATGCTCTAATGCCGAATGCACAGAAAAATGTAACTGATCATGGATAGAGTTCTCTTCAATTGGAGACCACTCTGTGCAGCTGGGGATGGTTCCACATCTACAGCCTAAATATCCATGAAACAACTAGCTGAACAACTCCAGAACTTGAGGGCAAATTTGATTTGTAATTAATATAGCCAGAACCCAGCCATTAGGGTTGCACAAGCCAGTGCACTTTTAGTGCCGGTCCCAAGCCCGGATAAACGGGGAGGGTTGCGTTAGGAAGGGCATCCAGCGTAAACACGTGCGAAATGAACTTGCGGATCACGAATACAGATGATCCACTGTGGCGACCCCTAGAGGGAGAAGCCGAAAAAAAGTTGAGTCTACTACAATAGCTCAGGACCACAGGTTGCTTAAACAGTTCTGCATTAAAGCGCCCATCACTGCACATCAGCAAAAAAAAAAAAAAACCCTGAATGTTTGTCAAATTCGCGAGAAAACAACTTTGTTATGGCGAGAAAATTTTAATTATCCCGAGAAAACAACTTATATCCAGACCACGAGAAAACGAGTGCAAAAAATTCCTTAATTTTAAGTGCTAAATTTTTTTATTTGTTTTTTGTCAAAATTGTACACCACATGATACGAGAGAGAAATTCAGAGCAGAGTCTCAGGATTGAGATATCCGGTGGTATACATTGATGTCTTGTTGCTTATGATGGCTTGGATCTCAGCAGTACTGTTGAGAAGAATGTGTAATGAAACATCAAGTCCCAGCACGCCTCAACGGGCGGCCTGCCCTCAGCAGCGTTGCATTGTCTTGCCTGAATATTAACACCTGCAGACAAAATCCTGTTAATTAAGGGCTTTTTATAAAGACGCTCAAAGGTGCCGCGCAGTATCGCGAGGCTCATGTGCACTCGTGCTGCCATTAACTAGCACTTTCTTTTATATGCCTGCAGTAACTGGAGTTATATTGTGTGTAATCTATCGGTCAGCATTGTCCGTTACTCCACTGGTTTAAAAACTAAGCTTTCTTGTAAAGTGTTACTACTTGTTCAGGCAAGCAAGGAAATATTTAGCCCTTCGGTAAAAGTAAAGAAAAATCTATTTTCTGTTCGCTTCCTCAAATGTGATCCACATGGACATTGTTTTTTTTGGTTCCTTCCAAGCCCTTCTCAATCACATTGATTCTTTTTCAAGTCTGATTGGACAGAAGGTGATCGTTTGTGTTCCAGAACGACGCTTTAAGCTGGTAATAGCTGCAGTAAATCCCACAGGTATATTACTTTCAAGGTGCTACGCATCCTAATGCTTAGTAGCCTAATACTTCACGGGAACAGCTTCATTTGGTTGCTAATTATCAATGAATTGGATTCATACCATATAGTGTTACTTATTACAAAAGTATTACATCACCTGGAGTTTTATCTACAGTAATACACAGTCATATGAAGTACTCCGTTTTTTTCCCCCCAACATGCCTTTCATACGTATGCCTTTCCATGAAAGATAAGAAGGCACTCAGTTTTTTTCATTCGATTATCAGCTTCACGTATTGCTGCTGTCACTAAAGGAAGTGTGTGGGAGTGTGTGCGAGAGGGAGACGGTGCATCTTTAAAGCCCATGGACAGTTGCTTAGTAACTTTCAAAACAGAGAAGATCAAAATAGGCTGAGCTCCTCCAGAAGCACTCTGAAGTCTGAAGACCCTAACAAGTCTATAACTCATTGAGCATCTCAAATTCATTTAAAAGAAGTATGAGTAGGAAAGAACAAGACCTCAAGCTCTTTGTGATGAAATGATAAAAATATTTGAGATGACAGTTAAATGTGGCATGAAAAAAAAAAAAAAGGGAACTAAGGTAGATGAGATGACAGTTGCATGATGAAGTTGCAGATCATGGTCCAGCATTCACTTTTGTCTCTCTCAATCGATTTTATTTTTTCTATATAACCCCAAAACTTCAGGTCACAGTTCTTCACAGATTGAACAGAGCTGATGAACAGCTGCCTGTCATTTAATTGCCCTCTACTGCTCTTATCAAGGCCTCCTAGTGTTTGCACTTGAGTGCACTAGCATTGTTTTGTGCCATCCTCTTGCCCCACCACATGTCTTTGTGCTTGACTGACTCGCCTTGGGACAAAAAAAAGTCCCATGGATCACTGAGCAGCATGGAACGTGCCTTCGCCAAAGCAAGATTTGAGTTTCAAGGGTCATGTTGTTTTTTTGAGGGATGCATGTGATGTTCGGTCGAAGGCTCGAATCATTACCAATGCACTGTTTTTGCACTGTTATTCCCTGATTCAGTCATGCATTTCAACATTTAGACAATAACCTGGCAAAAAAAAGAAAAATTCCATGAACACAATCTACTAATGTAATTAAATTATTAACATTTAAAAATGGATAAAATATTTTCTCTGTCTGCTAGAATGTTGCATTGAATAAGTCCGATATTATATCGTAATTTTTGTCTTTATATTTTACCAACCTGCAATTTCATAAGGGTGAGTAGTCTTTTTATATTCTTTTTTATATCCACTGTATATTTTAAGTGCCATTCTGGATATTCAAATTCAGCTTGTGTTTAAGGTTTTCCATTAAATGAATTCTTTAAAATGTATTAATATGTTTTTTTTAAATATAAAACATATTCACTATATGAATCACAGTAATGCTGTAAAACGTTTTTTTTTAACATAATCCACCAAAAGTGGCAAAAAGATAAAATATATAATAAAATAGGGTCATTGCTTTAGTTAATAAACTACAACAAAAACTACTCATGCACTCATGGAAATCTTCCAAACTGTACTTCATATCCAAGTGTTGTAAGTCTTTTATTAGTGGGTGATGCGGACTCTGAAGAAACTTTGAATTGTAAAATTCTATCACCTTGCAGAGAAATGAGCCATCAAGAGTCAGAGATAAGGTCTGAAAATAGAATACGCAGGAAGACTTGAAGGGTTCATTTGAGCCACACTTTCTGTAATCCAGGTCCATCACATTGAATAAGACATCAAATTGCACAGGAAGTAAGTGCTTCCGATAGACTGTGCGAAGCAGCTAAACTGGCTGTTCAACTGGTTCTGAATACAAGAGAGCAAGATCATTTTTTTTGGTGATGGCTATCCATTCAAGACATGGTGAAAAGATAGACAGGAGAAAAAAAAGTGAAAAAGAAAATATTTTGGACACAGACTGAAAAAGCAAGGTTAAGCAATGACATGAGTGTGGTGGCTTATATTCAGTTAAAGAAACAGTCCAGCGTCCAGCAGCGGTAAATACAACAAACAAATCCTGAACATAAAAAAGGAAATTCCAAACAACTCTTATTGGTCAATGCATAGACTCCACAAAGGTGCCAACACATTATCAGCAGACCCTTTAAGTCCTATCATTAGTAAATTGGATCCAACATGGATCAGACATGGTTTTTCAGAACATCCTGGCAAAAAGTTCACGATGCTCGATTAGACTGAGATCTGGGAAATTCGAAGGTCTTGAACTTTCTGTTTAAGTTTAACATTGTGAACTTTTTGCCATGTTCCTGAAACTATTGTGGATGTTCAGGGAGTATTGTTCTTCTAAAAGAGGCCACTGCTTATTTGGAAATAATGTAACACGAACAAGTGTTTCTTTGTGTGCAGCAATGTTTAGGTAGGTGATATGTTTTAAAAATAACATCCAAATAAATTCCAATTCCCAAGCTTTCCAAGCAGAACATTTTCGAAAGCATCACACTTTATCCATAGATTTTCGTTCTTCACAAAGTGCACCCTGGTGCAATTTCTTCCCTGAATATTTGAGAATTATCCACCCAGCTGTCCACATTTTATAAGATAGAATGTGATACATCAACATCAGACCACCTTCATATATTACACCAGTGTGATGAGACTGTTTTATTTTTTTCATTTCTACTTATTCATATTACCAATAAAATTATTATTACCATTTTATCAGTGGTTTGAATGTCTGATCACATATACAAGTAAAATCTAATACTGTGATGATCAGTGTACATTTCGTGTTAAAAAACAAATAGTTTGCAGAATTAATAAACGATTCAAACACACATTAATTATTCTGTTATAAACCTGTATATATATTCAAAATACCTGAATGTATTTGTATTTTCTGTCTTTTGGATACAGGATTATCTTTACAAAAAGTAAAGGAACGATGGTAATGAATAAAATGTCTTAATTTCAGAACACAATCTAAATAAGAACACCCTTACTAAGACATTTTTTTAGGGTTAATCTCATGCTTCTTTCTCTTTCAAAATCTCAACCTTTAATAAAAATGTCAACTTTAAATAAAGAAAGTCAGCCTTAAATAACAAATCAGCTAAAGAAGCAACGTGAAATAAGTTAGATATAAGCTAGATTTTCTAAATGATTGTTTCTGAGCTGGACTCCCATTGTGTCTGTCTGTCTGTCTGTCTGTCTGTCTGTCTGTCTGTCTATCTATCTATCTATCTATCTATCTATCTATCTATCTATCTATCTATCTATCTATCTATCCAAATGATTCTAGCTGTCTGTCTGTCTGTCTGTCTGTCTGTCTGTATATATATATATATATATATTTTTTTTTTTGGCATACTAGCTTTGGCTCTGCTAAGTCTCACCTCTGCAGCACTGCTCAGGCTGTCCTTGTTCTCACTGGCTCTCACGAGCAGAAGGTAGCGGTGCTGGTCAGTCTCATAGTCCAGGCTTCGGGTCAGGCTGATTTCCCCACTTTCCTGATCAATGCTGAAAAGGCTGCTGGGGTTGATAAGCAAACTATAGCTGATCGGTTCCTTCTGGAAAGACAATGCTGGAGTGACCAGAAAGCTGCAGAAGAAATAGAGAGAGATGTTACAAGAAGGATGAAGGGTCAAAGGTCCCACAACATAGAAAATTTGTATGGGTATGAAACTGTGTGTAAAAATTCTGGCTTATAAAATAGTGTTTCTATCCAGGTATGAAATGAAAGAAAATCTTTCTCTTGACAAGCTGGCTATTACAAATTCAAGCAGTGTCAATGGAAGAGTAGACATTTTGCAAATTGAATTTGACAGCGATAACCCCATGAGCAAACGTTTATCCGTTTAGCCTCTGCAAGGAGTTCAGTGAATAAACTTGTGCTGGGACACTTAATCACCGAAGGCCTGTGGACATAAACAAAGCCTACAACTATCATTTCTGCAATAGATTACAGCCTAAAACAATCACAAGGCACCGAGAGAAACTAGTGATGAAAGCCTTGAGGGTCTGGAGACTGATCAGACACCAGCCAGGCTACAGAAACATGGCTGCTCATATGATATGAATCAGTTATAGAAAAAAGAACAGCATGAGAGACAAAGGGATAGATTCGTGGTGGAAGTAACGAAGATAAGGAATTAAAATGTTTGTGTTTTGAAATGTAAAAAAAAAAAAAAGAAAGAAAGAAATAAGGTTCAAAATAGTTTTTGGCTTTAAAACAATAAATATGTTTTAAAAAAGCTCATTATAGCTTGTTTTTGATTATTTCTGCTAAGTTTAGACCTAAAATAAATGAATGATGTTGAATAATTGCACATGTAAAAGCAATTAAATTGTAGCTCATAGCAAGAACAGGGTGATTAATGATTACTGCCTTATGTACTCATAATATGGATTAATCCCTTATTCTTTTTATACATAGAGAGGATGATATGGCAGGTGAAAAGCATCAGCAGGATTTTCCAGGAGCTGCTATTTTAGAATAATTTAATCACCCATACGTGGATTCCAATATTATCACCACTTTTATGAAAGCAAAATAAGGTTCCAGAGTGCACAGCTTAACCAGAGAACAGCCTGTAGAAGAGCCTACTTGTACTTTCAGGTCACCTCTGGTGACAGTTCGATCATTATTTTTATATTTGGGCTCATGCATATTAATTGTTAGCTTTTGTGCGGTGAAACAATTATATATAAAAAATAAAGACATAAATACAACAGAAGAGATTTAATTTCCTATATTTGTGTACGCTAGGGTAATAAACAATGATTAAAAACAACATACATAGGCCAATGTGCTTGTTTACTGCTCCTTACTGTGTAATTTGTCACCCATGAACATGCTAACACTAGAGAGGTTTGGATGAGGTTTGGATGACTTCTGAATTTCTAAACCTGATCAGCTTCTAACATTCAGAGTACTGAGTAATGGTCCAAGACCACCAATGCTCCAAAGGAACAGAGCCATATTTTAACCTTGAGGAGACCATATCTCAGACAAGATAAATCAAAGTTTATGACTGGAATGCCACATAAGCGTTGATGATATTCAAGCCAATTCTACCACAACTAAACTCTGAATGCCATGATAAACCTAAATGTGGCTACCTAGACTAAACTGGCTCACCAAACACATCATTGGCCATTGGCCTACATCATCCTATTAAAACTTTATAATTAGTCCAATTTGTTCACAATTCTGCTATATCTGGGCTTAATATGTCTGCTTAGTCATCTAAACTATAAGCAAATACCAACCAGATGTTTAGAAAAAAGCATTTATTCTTAGTCAGGCTATCATTTCATTCAAAAAAGCAAAAATATTTGATTAATCTACAGTTATCAGACTGTTAATACCTACCTAAATGTTTTCTTTTCCTTTTAACCTATGGAATGTCTCCATAGTATAAGCATGCATACATTTTTCAAGTAAGATAATGGACTGGATGGTGTGAGAGTAAAATCTCTGACACAACATAAGTAAAGCAAATAGGGATAATGAGAAACCATATTTTAGGATTAGTCAACGTCTCCAAGTTGTAGGGATTGTGTTTATTCTTGTGAAATGTAATTGCAAATCAGCTCATGTAGTGAAAAATTAAAATTAATCGGATGCATATTCAGCATTGAGTAAACAAAGACCAAAAAAAAAAAAAAAAAAACTGCTCTTCTTTCCAGCTTGAAAAAGAGCTAAATGAAAAATGTATAACTTTTTAATTTTTAATCGGATGTCATGTGACAGCACGTGAGAAATTAGATTGTGTCATAGACGGTTAATGCTTTTTTATCAGAGAGGTGCACAAATAGGGCCAGTAATGAGCTATGCATAAATTCTATTGAGCTCACACTCCGTGCTTCAGTGGGCAGTCCAAAGAGCAGCACGGGAGCAAAGATCAACAAGTAACTGCTATGATGATGAAGATAATGAAGAGCAATTTGTGACTGGTACCGGGTAAACGATCGCGGCGTATGAAAGATTATTCAATGCGTGGTGTTAGATAAATTTGCATTTGAACGCATGGTCATTACTCACGGCTGTCCCTCAAGCGTGTTTTCAGGTATGGATATTGTGTAGGAGGCATTGGTGAATTGTGGGGCTCTGGGTCCTGATATCACGGAAAGGATGGCAGGAGTACCGCGACTCCCCAGACGATCGGCAGCCATGACGGTCAGTAAATACTCCCGGTCCCTCTGCAGAGGCAAACCCGTGGTCCGCACATGACCCGTTTTTCTGTCCACGTCAAACCGGCCATCACCTCCTACAGGAACAGTATTTTACAGTATTAGAGTACAGTAAAATGCAATGCATTAATTTACTAAGTCACCATCTCATAATCCTATTAGTGTTATCAATCAGACAATCAGATTTTAAATCCGTGCTTCACCCTGAAATACCTTTTTTTTTTTATATTTAGCATTTCTGGCATGGTTTGGTGCTGTATTTTTGCAACTTTGAGAAGATTTATATTTATGTCATTTGGCAGACGCCTTTATCCAGATCCAGACATTTATCTCATTTATATAACTAAGCAGCTTTGGGTTTAACTGCCTTGCACAGAAGCCCAGGACTGGCAGAATTTTGCTGGGATTTGAACTTATGGCCTTCAGATCCAAAGTCCAATGCCTTAACCACTAAGCTTCCACCTCCACCAGTTCTGAGCAGTAGTCTGCCGTTCTAATGCTTGATTTATTGATGGTTCTTAGTCCTCCTTGTCTCACACACCATCACCAGCTATGTTTCATGTTATATTAATTATAAATCAAATCTAGAAGTAGTGGAGACAAAAAACACTTGAGTTTCAGAGCACCATGTGTTGATTCATGACACAAACTCGGCTCAGCTAGACAGAGGCTTACAGAATTGCAAGCACAAAGCAGCAATGGCACTCAAATCTTCGGTACGTATGTGCATACTGTTTGGAGGTTAAAGAGGTAGAAAAAAAGTAAATGTATTTGAATGGCATTGCAGGAAACCGTTACACAAAAGGGATAAAAAAAAAGAACAAAAAGAAAACAAAAATCAACATTAGAAGATAATCTTGGATCACTGAAGATCAATTAAGCTTAATGTGTAAGTGGTCGAGGGTAGACCTTTTCTTTTACGCTTCTGTAAGTCGCCCTGGATCAGTGGGTGTGCTAAATGCTGTTAATGCAAACGTAAACGTTATTGACTCCGAGCAGTTTCTCTTTAAGGAACAGCTTGAACTTGTTGAAGTCTATAGCGATTTCCCTGGACAATGTTAACTTCTGTTTATGTAATCACTGCACGTACCTCGTATAGGGTTTAAATTGAATTTCTCATGCTGGTATATTTATATCTGTCTGCCATACTTTGACTGCCTCCCATCTGCTTTTGCTTGAAAACTTGCTCTTAGCATTTATCTCAGCCTGGCCTACCATATCGAAACAAAATTTGGTTATGAAATAATCTGTCTTACCATCAGACAGGAAGTATTCCACCTCTCCATTGATGCCCTCATCACCATCCCGAGCTGTGAGCTTGTACACAAGTGTACTTGGGGCTGCGTTGGGAGACACCACTGCCAGGTAGGGAAAGGGTACCATTGTCCATTCTGGAGCATTATCATTGACATCCAGGACTGTTAGCTCAACTCTCATCAAATACCAATCTGGACCTGCAGCAAAAGGAGATACATGCACTCTTATTTACTCCATGTTTATCAATAGACTTTGTTCAACCCCAATTCCAAAGAAAGTTGGGACACAAAATGTACATAAAAACATAATAATATATAATATTTATTATATATAATAATAATAATAATAATAATAATAATAATAATAATAATAATAATAATAATAATAATATAAAATTTCCTTGTCAAAATCGACTGGAACATCTTCCCGGAAATATGGAACAGAAGGACTCTTATGGTCAGTTGTCCACAAACGTTTGTTCATATACAGTGTTAATGATGAGCAGATAAAAATTCTGAACAGTTTCTTCTAGAAATCTTTTACAGCGGTCCTGTCATGCCTGATGTAGGATTTTATACAGATGTTTGGACCTTTTCATTTGAGTTGTCTGAAAGAAACCCAGTTTGGTTAAATATAACCTGGAAACTTTCACTCCTATACTTCATTTCATCTTGTTGCACATTCGAAACCCAACTTTGCATGTCAGTGCTTGCGTGTGTGGCTTGATGCGTCGAGTGTTTGGGGATTGTGAATCCTGATTGTTCCTGTCACTCTGATTGGCAGCGACAGTG
Source organism: Silurus asotus (assembly GCA_024362625.1). NCBI lineage: Eukaryota > Metazoa > Chordata > Actinopteri > Siluriformes > Siluridae > Silurus > Silurus asotus. The sequence goes on from MU551534.1 coordinate 7,135,329, forward strand.
GAGCACCTGCCACCTTCAACTGATGACAGCAGAGGAGTTGTTTTACCAAAAGTCTGTTTATATTATCATGAGAAAGAGTGATAGTGAAGATGAAAGAGATTCAATAAAGAAAAAAGCGCAAAGTGCGGACAGCTGAGAAAGAAGGGAATGCAGAAAGAGAGAGAGGGAGAGAGAGAGAGAGAGAGAGTTACTGCTTTCCATAATTGCACACATTAAAAAAAGAAAATTACAACCAAGGATCTACATTATAAATCGAGTCAGCATCATTATAAACTGCAACGATACAACACTGCGTCTCATTTAAAACTTGACCCATCAGCGTTCTCAAAATGGTGCTTGTTCTTAACATACTGTATGACACATCAAGGCTATCGATCTTTTTTAATACTGTTCCAGATTGACATCAGTCAGCTTGGGCTGATAAACGCTAATCACTCAAAAGCTGCAGTGTTTGAGTGACACCTATAAAACTCCATGGAAGACAAAGAGTTAAAAAGTGCCATTTAAGTGCAGATCATGCTCAATCTTCCAGCAATGCGGCTCAGTCCTTTTATATTAATCAGTTACCATGGCAAAAACTCCTCCTGACATACAGCAGTGTTTCTTTGTCATAACTGATCACCTAATTTATTGTTTTACTTTATTCAATCAAATAAACTATGAGGGAAAATAACTTTCATTAAGGCTGTGTGTTATTGAAATATGTAAGTTAAGTCCCTCATATTTCCCTCATGTTTAAATAGACAATACTATAGAAATGTAACTTAGATCATTTTTATTGTATTCAATGTGCAGCTTGTACAGCAGTACACATTTACTGTCCTCTGAAAATAACTCAACATACAGTCATTACTGTCTAAATAACTGCCAACATAAGTAAGTAGAATCTATGTGAACATGTCCAAACTGTGTCCAAAGTGTTCATATCTTGTGTGAGTAACCATTAATATCTAGCACTGCTTAAATTCCACTGAGAATGAAATTCACCATAGCTGCTCAGGTTGTTGCTGGGATCCTCTTCCACTCCTCCATAATGACCCCATGGAGCTGCTGGATGTCAGACAGTTGTTGGTGTTTGGGGGCGATTTTATGTTTTAAAAACTACTAGTTTCTGAAGGAAGGGCATCATGTTCTGCTTTAGAATGTCACAGTACATGTTGGAATCAAAGTTTCCTTAAATGAACCGCAGCTCCTGTGTACCATCAGTACTCATGCAGCTCCAGACCATGATGCAACCACCACCATGCTTGACTGTAAGCAAGACAATTTTCTTGGTACTCATTACCAGGGCATCATCACTCATGCTGGACACCATCTGAGCCAAACAGGTTTATCTCATCAGATGACAGGACATGATTCCAGTAATTCATGCTTTTGGACAGGTTGTCTATGGCAAACTGTTTGCTGGTTTCCTTGTGAGCCAGCTTCGGAAGAGGCTTCCTTCTGGGATAACAGACATGCAGACTGATGTGTTACAAATGCTGCGTGCGTCTTCTGCACCTCATACACAGCACAAGAACTTCTTTGATGGACCTTCGTGAGGACTGTTTCCAGTGGAACCCATCTTGGAAAACCTCTGTATGACCCTGGACACTGTACTGTTACTCAGTTTCAGGGTGTTACTGATCTTCTTATAGCCTCTGCCATCTTTGTGGAGAGCAACAATACTAATTTTCAAATCCTCTTTTTTTCTTTGTTATGAGGTGCATGTTGAACATCCATTGATCAGTATGAGAGAATTGTAATCAAAGCACCAGATTTAAACTGCTCTAATACACAATGCACAAATTTATATGGACCTGTCAAGCAGACAAAAACATGAACATGATGAAAAAAACTCACTTTGTTGCCAGTTATTTTAAGAATTTTTGGCCAAGGTCAAGTGTATATATATATATATATCTCAAGGTTTTGGGATACTTGACTTTGTGCACAAGGTCATTGTCAAGATGGAACCCCAAACCAGCTTAATAAAGCTATAGGTTACATTAGCTGAAGTAGGAAATCTTCAGTGTCCTGCTATAGAGGTCTGACCTCGACCCTATAGAAAACTTCTGAGATGAATCGGAATGCTGACTGCGCCACATGACTCCTCAATGACTTTTCTAACACTGTAGTAGCTGAATGAGCACAAATCTCCACAACCGCACTACAAAATCTAGTGCAACATCTTTCCAGAAGTGTAAAGATTATTATAATACCAAAGGTTGCCAGCATGTTTGTGTGTATACACACACACATATGCATATTATATAGATCTAAACTCTTTTGAGATACATTTTATTTCAAGGAACTAACTGGCTCCTGCAAATGCGTTTTTATTCACATCGTATTTGAGAAGCGATCGCACGGAACTACCCGACCATTTGCAGGCCTGGCTTTCCCAAGAAATCGTGTTTGTCAACACAGGATGTAAGGCAGCAAAAGGCCCAGATGGAACTGCTCATCTTCCTATAATCACTGTATTTAGGAGCTAATCAGCCTGTGAGGATCTTGAAGGCCTGTTGGAGGAGTGCAACTTTGGCATTCATACTGAGTCAGTGACTTGCAGCTAATGGAGAGATGAAGAGATAGCGCAGCCTTACAGGTGGAGCACAGAGCTTGTAGAGTTTCCTTTAGAGCCGTGCCATATGGCTCGGTGCCGGTTCTCCAGCCTTAGGGCTCATACCGGGTCAATAATAGTCCTGCTCTACATCAACGATAAAACTAAAAGCCCCAGTTTGCTGTTGGTCCACTGGCCCTCACAAATATTATCCATTTTGTTGTACTGATTTATACAGCAAAGAAGCAGAGTGTATGATTTCTAAATAACAGCAAAACAAGATTATGCATCTGCTAATAAAAAAAGAGAAGCTTTAATAGAGGAGAACTGCCTGGTGAAGGGAGTCACAGCAATTTAGTGGCGAAAGTAGGGGGAAAAAGCGGGGAAAGTGGGCAGGAGAAATAAGAGAAGTAAGTGGACAAATGAAGAGCTGAATTACGAAAAAGTACAGAAGCAATAAAACGGTCCCAAGGTTGTTATGGAAACAGCATTAAAACACACGGACGGAAAAACACAAGCTGACAAGTGAATAAATCGATGACATTAAGAAAGAATGGGTACAGAAAAGCGTAGAAAAAGAACGCAAACGAATCAGGGAAGCATTCTGATAAGCTTCACACGCATGTAAATGGCAGCATGACAGCTGAAATAAACACATACACACACTTTTCTCTCGAAGTTCATTCAAAAGACCAACATATGTATACACAAATATACAGGTGCAGCTGCTCTGGCAACCTGATTCTGACAAATCTTAGACAGGGATGTATGGGATTTTCTGTTTGTATTTTTAAGTTGTATTTTTAATGATGGCGTTTTATTTATTTATTTATTTTCCCTTTTCAATTTTCAGAGGAAGCATTTATTGTATTAGAACTTATTACAAATTTATTACGGATCCTTAAAGTGTTATTGGATTTGCAGTTTAGACAGTTGCTGAAAGTCAGAATTTAGTGTGTAGACCTGAGAATTATCAACTTGGCTTAATAATAATAACAATACTGATATTAATAATTGTATATAGTATTAACATGTAAGTTACGACTTTCCTTTAAAATATTATTATTATTATTATTTATGTAATAATTTTTTTTTTTTATAACGTTATTATTATATCTAAATTAAATCCTACATATTTTAACACTTTAAACATGCTTGTATATATATATATATATGTATATATGTATGTGACACTATAAATACCCCATGTTACACTTCCTGGGGCTGCAACCAACCAGGAAGAAAAGCAGCAGTAGAAAGCTCTGAGGGTGCTGCATGCAGAGAAATAACTTGTAAGATTTTGTGGTTTCGGATTTTTCTTTCTGATTAGAAAAAAAAAATCCTTGTCTAATCACAGACTATTTGTTCTGTTACCCCCAACTGGTACTTTACTCCACCCAACATGATCCAGGTATCCTGGCAACATCTTGATACAGGCTGATTTCCAAACCTGTCTCAAACCATTTCCTTCCTGATGCCATCAGTGCTATTGAAACACTGCCTTCCAAGAAGGGGTGTACGAGCCAACACAGACAGCACGCAGAACCAGCCAGTTACTAGGTGCTGGCTACAGCGCATTTACATTTACAGCACTTCACATCCATCTGTCTCTCTCTCTCTCTCTCTCTCTCTCTTTCTCTCTCTCTCTCTCTTTCTCTCCAATATATATATATATAACAAACCTAAAATCCTATTAGACAGGAGAATTTTAAGTGCTCTTTGATGCGCTTGGTAAAGAGGTACACTCGTATTAAGCTGATTTTCGTCTGTGCAATTACAACCGTCTTTAAAGATTATTGCTTGTCACACTCTATTAGATGATCGCAATAAAAATCTTGGGCAGAAACATGTTCTCCGTGTCAGATTATATGATGAACACACTCTCACAAGAGATCTGAAATAAAGTAAGGATTAACATAGGAACGAGGCTAGTGGGGTCTGTTTGTGATCATTTAAGTTACAATTGCTGTGCTCCTGCCCTCCCTGTCTCATGCACCTTAATGTTCATGCACCATAAAAGAGTAAATAATGGCTGACATAGAGTCCATGTCATCCTGTACCTTCAGAATAGAATGGAAATTGTGTAATTATTTGTAATCAGGTTCAAATTGGTCACTAATGTGACATATTTGTCTATGAATGATATAAGCTACCTGTGTAACTATATGTACCTACATTAGATGATGGGTGTAGATTTGAAGGTCCTGCCCCAGTAATACTTTGTTGTATAACGAAAGATATTTTTTAATAAAAATTTTAGACTATTTTTGTTCTAATTGTGTGTAACTCCTTTCTTTCAATCAGAAATGGTGCTTATTAATGTGCCAGGAAATCTGAAGAACCTAATCATCTCTGGCTTGAAGACTTTAAGTCAGGTCAATTAACTTTTATGGTCATTTCAACGACATATAGCTAACGCAGTACACAGTGAAATAAATTCAAGTTTCTCCAGGACTCTAGTGTTACATAAAACAACATAGAGCTACATCAATGTGCAAAAAAACAACTGTAAACAAGAGTGTAGTTTCAAACATAAAATTTAACAGCATGCAACAATTATAATATAGTTATAATATAAAATGGGCGGTGCTAAAGACACAAACATATATGAATTAAAATTAAGCATTGAGTGTTAATTGAGTGTTGTTGAGTGCTAATACATTAAAAAAAACATATTATTGTTACAGTTTCACCATTTGCAAGTCCCCTGTGTATGAGCCCCTATTACTACAGAAACCATAACCATATTGCCCACCTTCTGACCAGCTCAGATTTGAGATTTGAACCGTTTTATTAAAAGAATTGCTTAATCTGATCTATTCTCAGGAAGGAAATTAGGTCATTTGGACTGTAACATATTTTTCAGAGTGAGGTTATATTCTAATTTAAATTTCATTATTGTTACTATTATATTTCTAGCAAACCCAGAACTTCTTGGTCTTTGTCTTTGTGAAATTCTAATGTAAAATCATAAGCGATGTTTAAACAGTGAACAGCTGACTTTTCGTGACTCGGTTGTTTGGACAGCTGGGATGGTCATTCAACCTACTATTGGGTTTAACCTACTATCAGAATTGTCTTTATTCATCTCTTCATTGGACTTTATAGGGTTTCCAAAGCAGGGTTTAATAAATACAAATTTTACAACATATTTTTTGGTCAAACATTTAATCCATTTTGATTCTAACAATATTTATGGCCCTAATCTGTAGGTGCTTAAACTCTAAAACCAAAATAAACCCTATTCCAATTTGCTAAAGTGTTTTAAATGCTACATTTTCTGTTGATTTCCAGGTCCAATATTCCTCCCATATGGACAGACTCTCTCACATCCCACAAACATGCTAACAACAGTTATTTTCTAGCACAGCACATAATATGCAGTGGATAATAGACCATATTCAAGTGTTTTCTGTAATACAAAACTATAGTGGATTATATTTGTACTTGCCTCGCTGCCTCTTTGCTAGCTCAAGCCCAATCGGGACCTCCTGCACATTTTCTTGCCATCCTGATATCTGCTGACCGAGGGAGGGTTGAAGGCAATTTGCCACCCTCTGCATGGAAAACTCTTTCTCCCATTCAGAGCTCAGCATGCTAACTAACTTACATGTGTCCCAACTCTCTGGAACTAAAGGGAAATGCTGGAGCACAGTCAGAGCTCAGAAAATGGAAGAAAAAGATGGGGTTTTAAAAAAAAAACTTAAGAGAGAGAATAAGTGCAACGAGGGTCTGGAGCTAATTGAATATTCTCCAATTCTGTAGGAAAGGATTATCAAGGGGTTATTTGCGCCTCTCTGGGATTGCGATTTTCATAATCGTATTACGGCAGGATTTTTTTTTTCCTGTTTTCACATCAAATCACCAATTAAAGAAAACAATTAAAAAAGTGGGCAGAAAAGTTATGAACAAATCATAAGTCGTAACTTTTTAATTGTTTTTATATCATTCAAAAGTTTCACAGGACCAGCAAAAACACACAAAAGCAGATCCACACAGATACTGTACAAGACTAATAGAAAGTGAATCTGTGAATGACGTTGTAACAAAAATGCAATGACCCTGGTGTACTTTTGAAAACACATATGTGTTAACACATATGAAGTGCTTTTGGACTGCAACTCTTCCTGTGGCAACTTGAACGAGTTGATTTTTTAGGACGATATATAAACTACATTTTGGAAAACTAATTTACTAATGAATTTTCCGAAGAATTCCCTTTTTACTGTGCATTTAGTTTCATATTTTACATGGAGTTTTTGCGTGTCCTGCAAGTGATTCACATCCAAGGTACATCTTGATCTTGTAACTAGTGTTCTTGGTATATGCTCAAGATCAACCAAAAAGGATCCCCAAAAAGGAAGGAAGAAAAAAGAAAAATTAAGGAAGGATGGATAGGTGGAAAGATGGATGGATAAATAGATGAACAGAAGGATGGAAGGAAGCAACAGATGAAGCAACAGATAAAAAGAAGTTGCGATAGACAAAAAGCTGACAGGAAAATCGGCATTCCGTTCCCCAGCTGTTTGATTTCAATTACGCAGTGAGATTTATTGTTGCCTTGTATCTTTGATTTGTACATAAAAATATACAAGATTACACCGACGCATCCCTGACAACACCTGATTCTCTGCCAAGCAATTAGTTTAACTGCATTTCCAATTAATGAGGTGGCGATGAGGTAGGAGCAGAGATCATTGATTAACACTACGCTTTTTTTTATTTTATACAATGCTACACGATTGGCATGTGTGGTCAGTTGATTGGAGATGAAATGAACGCTAATTAACGGCTTTTATCGAGTCAGCTATTTCTGACACTGATGTGAGGAAAAAAGAAAAAATAAATTGTTCTACATTCTGTCAAATCAATGTAAAATCGATGCCTTTAGTAGTCTTGAGCTTGCAGGGGCCTGTAGAATTGATTGTGTTCATAATTGCAATGATAATTCTGGTTTCGTCGATGAACTATGCAAAATTGCCTGAATCATTTGTAAGCGCAGTTAATTAAATAACTTTTGGTAGCTATATTTAGTAACAGTTCTCTTTATAAGACTGAGCCTATAGCTTTCAAATATTGTAAATCATTACAGGCTTGGAATTGTGTTGTTCTTTTGAGAGAATTTATTTATTTATTTATTTATTTATTCATGCATTTATTCATGCATTTATTTGTTTGTTTGTTTATTATTATTTGATGAATGAGGAAAATTAAAATGAGAGAGAGAGAGAGAAGCTTGGGTGATGTGGAGATGTTAAAGCAGGAAGTGGTAAGATTAGTAAGGAGGAAGTGAGAGCAGCGATTAGGAGGATGAAGTGTTGAAAGTCGGTTGGACCAAATGACATAAGCGTGAGGATGTTTAGGAGAGATGCAGTGAAGTTTTTATCCAGATTGTTTAACAAGATTCTAAAAGGTGAGAGGATGCCTGAGGAATGCATAAGTTTGTTGGTACCTGTTTATAGCAATAAGGGAGATGTATAAGACTGAAGAAAGTACACTACTCATAATCTTACATTCCAGTGCTCATGTTAGTTCTCACTCTCCAGTGTTCTGTATTGTTTAAAGACTATAATCGCAGTCCTGATGACACCCAAATGAGGATGGGTTCCCTTTTTAGAGTCTGGTTCCTCTCAAGGTTTGTTACTCATAATCTAACATTCCACTGCTCATGTGAGTTCTCACTCTCCAGTGTTCTGTATTGTTTAAAGACTATAATCGCAGTCCTGATTACACCCAAATGAGGATGGGTTCCCTTTTTAGAGTCTGGTTCCTCTCAAGGTTTCTTCCTCATAACATCTAAGGGAGTTTTTTCTTGCCACAGTTGCCGTGGCTGCTCATCAGGGATAAACACACATCGTTCACCTTCACTGTTAAATTCTGTAAAGCTGCTTTGAGACAATGTCTGTTGTGAAAAGCTCTATAGAAATAATCTTGACTTGACTTGACATGTGCAGACCTGCAGGAACTACAGGGGAATAAAGTTGATCAGTCACACCAATAAGTTATGGGAAAGAGTAGTGGAAGCCAGACTGAAAGCAGAGGTGAACATCTGTGAGCAACAGTATGGTTTTATGCTGGGAAGAGCACCACAGACACATTATTTGCTTTGAGAATGTTGATGGAGTATAGAGAAGGTCAAAAGGAATTGCACTGTGTGTATGTGGATTTGGAGAAAGCGTATGACAGGGTCCCGAAAGAGGAGTTGTGTTGTTGTTTGAGGAATTTAGGTGTGTCAAAGAAGTATGTAAGGGTGGTGCAGGACATGTATGAAGACAGTGTGAGAGCAGTGAAGTGTGCAGTAGGAATGACAGCCTGGTTTAAAGGTTGGACAGCATCAAGGATCAGCTCTGAGCCCTTTTCTGTTTGCAGTGGTAGGGGAAAAGAGGAAGACCAAAGATGTTTATGGATGTGGTAAATGAAGAAATGAAGGTAGTTGGTTTAAAAGAGGCAGATGTAGAGGACAGAGTGGTATAGAGACGGATAATCCACTGTGGTGACCCTTAATGGGATGATTAATACTTTTATTATTATTATTATTATTATTATTATTATTATTATTATTATTATTATTATTATTAAAATCTATAGACTAAATAGACTATAAAAAAAGAAATAGACAAAATCCTTTACTGTTTTTGAAAAAATCATTGAATATACAACATGTTTTCTCTTTTATCTGCATTTGTTTACCCTAAAAATGTTGAATGCAATTTTTCTTTTTAAACATATTAACGTATAAATGTGTTTATGAATTGTATTATATTTAATACACAATTTTTATTATTTTTTTTTGCTTGTTTTGCCAATTGTTTCTGAGAGTATTTGTATGCCAAGATAAAGGAATTACTGAAGATGAAAAATGATAATGATGAATAATATTAATAATAATAATAATAATAATAATTCTTAAGGTAAAGGTGTTCCCATACCTGCCTTTGGCCTCATATTTCTGGGGTCTCCTCCCGTAATGCCGGTATTAAGAGGCTTAATCTCTCTGGCCTATCGTATTCTCTGATGACAGCCCTAACATTTCTCGGTGTTTGCACGCAGTCTGGACCTGGCAGAGCAGTGCTGTTTGACTTCCATTATTGCTTTAACCTAACACGAGAACACAAAAGGCCACTTCAGAGAATTGGGACAGGCTGCACCGGCACAGGCTGACTCTATTCTCACAGTAGGAGGGACTTATAGCGGGAATGGGATGCTTGTTTTAGTGCTGAGTCTTTTACATACCTTAAGGTAGGTCACAGGATTAAGAGCTAATGGTGTGCAAAAAGTGTCCTGGTGTTAAAGTTATAGATGTGTCTAACTAGGACACATTACCTTTTTGTAAAATAATGAACTTTCAGATCAAATGAATGCTGCAAGCCTTATCCTTGCTGAACAGTGGCACCATTTGGATCTGTTCCAGCTGATCACACCAACGTGAGGATGAAGTATAAATGCAATCTAATCCTCTTTTTTAGACCCTCTTAGACAGCCACACTAGATCTAGGTGTAGGAGGGCACTAAGTAACATCGTGCTTTTCCACGGCATGGCGTCCTACATTGCTACATTTCATTACTGTTGTTCTTATACAATTCTTTTGAATGACTTTCCCATGCCTCAGAAGACTGGAGGTCACTTGGCATAGGATTGTTTTTTTTTTTCCCCCTATTTAAAGTTCTATTAACAGTCTCGGTGGGGGCATTGGACCGATTCTTTGCCTTTGCGAATGCTGCACACTCAAAAGAGAGGGACTAAAGGAGATGGAGATAAGAAGGTGTAGATCTTGGAAGGTTTCTAAAAATTAAATCACAAAGCTAATAATAGAAGAGCTCTTTGAAAGAACTGAAGAAATAACGCACAGAGTCTCTCGCCCCTCTCGCCTTAAAAATCGGCCTTTGAAACATTTGGCACAGACGATTCCGCCGTCGTGGATAGACAGAGAGAAAAAAGGGTTCCTTCAACTAACCATTGAGAAATCAACTATAAATGGAGGGATTATGCAAGACTTATGTGTAATAGGGATATTCTTTTGGGATGTTGACACTTACGAAGGGTCTTTCTTCCAGATCATGCGGCTGTAGTGTAATAGAATGTGAAGCCAGAAAGAATTGTGTTTACTGCTTCTATCTCTTAGGCGTATTTATTGCTGAATGCTAACCACTGCCAAATGCATAACATCACACAGTGATAGTCTACTGAGTTTCAGGCATGTGATTTTTCTGTTGCACTCCCCATATTTAGGATATATACACTAAAAGTGACTAGAGGTGAAAGACGGATAAAATGAGTCCCATTACTTATTAAGAGAATCAGTGGTACTTTAAAAAAGCAGATGGAATAAGCTGTGATTCTTAGGTACTGCCCCCTGTACTGCTGATTCCACTTAAACTGGCAGATTTGCGAAGTGGTTAAGGTGTTAGTCTTCTGATTTAGAAGGTTCGGAGTTCAATTTCCACTATTCAATTCCCACAGTCACTGCTGGGAAATTGAACAAGTTTAAAGTAACTGTTAGCTGCTCCGGATAAGTCTGTCAGCAGTATCGTTCACATCGTATCTATTCTGGAGCATGATCAAGCATATTTTTTGTTTTTTTGTAAAATATATTTCTAAAACCCAAAATGAAATGAAGAAACTCTGTGGGTGTTACTGTAATGAGCACAGCGCTGTGGATTCACACAGCCAATCGGTGACAGTCGTGTCATTTGATTACAAAGACTGACACTCCATTGGATTGAATCTCCATATGGGCTAATATCATTCAACCTGCTTTGCTGACATTTCTGAAATACAGCTCATGTGTAGGTGTAATGAACGTAAACAAAGTGGATTATTTACTACATCATCTTTTTTTTTCCCTCTAAAAGTCTGACAGATTGAGCACATTGCACATCGTATAATCAAAGTACATATTATGCAAACGGCTTCTTTATACTGAGTTTTTAAAAGGTATTAAAGTGTTGTGGTAATAATTCTTTGGAAAGAAAGAAAGAAAGAAAGAAAGAAAGAACAGAGTAGCAATATTGGCATTTTTCATTTGTACAGTGTCTTTTTGATTATATAGAAATTATATATATATATATATACACACATATAAAAAAAATGATTGATTATTGACTGTATAATTGAAAAAGTGAACAAGAAAGAAAGACAGAAGGAAAGAATTGACTAAATGAATAATGAATAAATGATTAAAAACAAGAAAGAAATCACAGCCACTGTAACAGTGATCGTCACGATTTATACAGTGTCTTTGCAATGATATAGCAATTAATATAGGAAACAAGAAAGAAAGAAAGAAAGAAAGAAAGAAAGAAAGAAAGAAAGAATAGATGGATAGATGGATGGATGGATGGATGGAAGGATGGAAGGAAGGATGGATGGATGGATGGATGGATGGATGGATGGATGGATGGATGGATGGAAGGAAGGAAGGATGGATGGATGGATGGATGGAAGGAAGGATGGATGCATGGATGGATGGATGGATGGAAGGACAGACAGATGGATGGATGGATGAAAAACAAGAAATAAACCACAGCTTCGGTAACATTGATCTTTGCATTTATACGTAAAAATGAATAAAGCAAACACAAACGAAAGAAAGTAAATAGTTTAATAAATTAATGAATGAATGAACGAATAAATGAAACAGCAAATAAAAAAACACTAACACGGATCTTCGAAATTACAGTGTGCACATTAAAAGTACGCAAATCCTACAAATAAGTTTTCTGACACACTAAACCTTGCTATTCTAAAGCTCTTTATTCTGATGTAATGGACTTTATAAACCTTCATAGACTTGGAGCATCATGTGGTTCCTGAAAGCAAATCTTTTGTGACCCCCTGCTCTTTCTCACCCATGCCCTCCTCACTAAAGCATATTTTATCTGTCAGAATCCTAATCCTTCCAGCATGCATTTAAGAGCTTTTACATCCATTTCGCTTTGACCTCTCCCAGATACCACCGCTGTCATGTCAGGCTCAAAATCAGGCTAACGAAAATCCGTTCCTCGTTTAATGGGTTCTACACTTAATCTGCGAGCCAGAATATTAACACCAGGCAGATCTCTTCCCAAATACTAATCAGGGCATTCAGATTTTTAACTGGGACATAAAAATGAATTAAAATCATGCAACAAATTTAAACATTCAATGCAAGAAGTACATTTTTATGATGAGGGCCAGGATCCTCCATTTATTAAAAAGATAAACCTGGGAGGATTAATGATGAACATAAACGGTGGTTAATACCTTTTATGATGAACAGAAGACTAGAGTTGTGCTTTAGAATGTTTGGAGTCACTTCTGTTCATTGTAGATGTAAAAGTGTAAAGATGTGCCCCATACAATTACAATATCATCCTAGTGCACATGAATATATAAAACAAAGTTGCATGAATCAGTGCCTTATTCTATATTTAATGCATTAATTTACATTATATTATTATATTATGTTCTTTTTTGCCTGCTTGCTTTTTTTTGTATATTTATTCTTTTAATGCATTGGTTACCTGCATTCATTTATTCATTTAGTCATCAATTATTTTATCCTTTCTCCATATTCTGTACTTAAACCTTCTGTTCTTTTACTCCGTCTTCATTCCTTCATTATATTCGTCGTTTTTATTCCTTCCTTCCATTCTTTTATTTATTATTTCTTCAAATTCCCTTCCTGCCATCATGGTTCTTACTTCCCTTTATCCTTTTCTCTTTCCATCCTTCATTTTTATTACATGCAATTCCTATATTTTTTAATGAATGATGAATTAAAGAATAATGAATGGATGAAAGACTGAGTGTGAATTGGGAGTGACAGTTGCTCAACCTCACTCGAGCTCATAACCTCTCTCAAAGACAGCCGTGAACATTACATGTTTTTAATCTCAGTCACACATTTATTTAGGCTTGTACCTGCCAACGACACTGATTAATACAAGATATTTTATTAGTTCTACATCACAAATTTAAAAAACTAACAAAAACCCTCACAGGCACAGACACTCTAACCCTGTACTTTCTGGGGAATTATAACTATAGAAATGCATCCCACATGAAAACAAACTCCTCTTACTTGTGCCACATTATTCTTCTGTTTATACATTAAATGCCTACATACATACACAAAGTGCCCCCAATAATATTGGCACCCTTGAAAAAATGTAAAAGAAGGCTATGTTTATTGTTTAAACATACTATACTATACTATACTATACTATACTATACTATACTATACTATACTATACTATACTGATAAAAATATCAAGATACCACATCTTTCCAGCCAGATTGTTCTTTCTCCAAATGGTAGCATTACAGTTTCCCCTCACTCTAAACTAGGAGACCCAAACCTGACCCAAAGTTCCTGTTGACAAAGCCAGCTCAATGAAGATCCATGAAGGTCTGCATTAGAGCTCTGACCTCACCCTATTAAACACCATTGGGATGAATTGAAACGTTGAAGGCACTCCTCATTCTACCACACTTCAAAATCTAGTAGAAGATCTTCCCAGTAGATGGAGATTATTATAAGAGGAAACAGAGAATATACAGTATATGTTTTCAGATTAAAGTGCATCTGTTCAATCTTAGTAACATCAGAAACAAGAGTGTTAAGGTACACACTATACACACTACCTAGGTCATTAAAAGCACCTTATCTAGGCTTACATAGGTTCTGGGTTACTGTTCGAAAGGCGCCACTCTTTAGACCCTTGAGCAAGGCCCTTGGCTATCAGGGCTGACCCTGCGCTCTGACTCCAACTTCCTACTTTGCTAGAATACGCAAAGAAATAACAATTTTCCCTGTGGGATCAATAAAGAAATAATAAATAAAAAATGTAGCAACTGCTTTAAAGCCAGGGATCATTCTAAGCCTGGAATTTTAAATATTTTATTATAGCCATAAGGGTTATATATTTCAGGATAACCCTGATCATTGTCTAAGCAATTAACAATTAAAAAAATGTACATGAAAAGTCTGTTTCGAATTGTCTTTCCCAAGAACTTTATCAGTATTGCTGATTAAAACGCCTTTCGTCCCGGTGAGCTAAATTACACACAGGCGCAGTTATATAACGCTAAAATGTTGATTGCAATTAGACCTCTAGAAGAATCTGTTAGGCAAGCTGTTGTTTCAGCATGTAAGCCTAGTTAATGTAACCCCAAGCTTAGCCTGAAAATGACAGCGGAGGGAGGAAAGGAAAAAAAAAAAAGTTTGCCAGCTTTTCCACCTGTAAGCTAACAGGACGATAATTAAGACTGAAAATCTCAATAAAGTCTTCATCACACCAGCAGGATGCTTTCCATAAGAGCTAGATAGAAATCTGGTGTAATAGAGAAAATTCATTAACCTATAGCGGTCTCATTTTTTTTAACAGCTGGGAGATGGCAGATTATGAGAGGTTTATTCATTCATTTTTTTTGCACTCAAAATAAATTGGAAAAAAAAAATGCATAGAATTCGAATGTTGGAGAAATGTCTAAAAGGAGCAGCTAGCGAAGAAGCTCTGTCTCGCTTTCTGCTCAAACACAATGCCAATAAACTGTAACGTGTGAAAGCTCCTAAACGGATTACTATCAGGATTAATAATGTGAGGGGCGAACATAGGAAGAGAGGATTATTCGTGTAGCTTTGAAGTCAATTTGAGGAGGGGAAAAAAATGAATTAGGATGCACAACACTTCGTTTGTAAATTGCTCTAGTTGCAAAGGCTTTGCTAAGTGACAAAATAGGAGCTAAGAAAAGTTGATGCAGAGGCATTTGAACACTAAATAGATCTAGAAACACTTACATCAAACGTGATTTCTACACAAGATACAAGATGGCAGATTAAATGCTCTCTTTATAGCGACAAGCTGTCGTATTTGTACATTTGTAAATAAAGTCATTGAAAAAAAAAGACATTGCTGGGATAAAACACACATACCCCAGAGCTAGATCTAAATTCTCTCACAAATATTATGTTCTTCTATAATTTTTGTTCCACTGTGGTATTATCACAGTTATGTTTTCCAAACAGGGATATAAATGCAAGTTAAAAGGTAAAAAAAAAAAAGTAGAAAGATTTGGTGTATATGTGTGTCCTATCTGGCAACACAAAATGGCTAATTACAGTTTGATGTGGACAAAGTGCATTCTCATTAGTCTGACTCAGGAAGAACGTTAATCAGTGTGGCGGTGGATGAAGAACATGGCGTCGGAGCATAGAATCAATTATCGTGCGCTCTCAATATTAGTGCCCTCACACAAGCACTCGTTCGCCCATATCCAGAGAGAGGGAGAAAGAGAAAGGGAGAGAATGAGACTGCAACGTGAAAGAAAGGAAAAGAGCCAGTGAGATCAATGAAAATGTCATGATTCACTCATTGCGGTCTGAGGCTTTATTTTTTTGCCCGATCAATAGTGAAGCTGCACTTTGTTCACTTTCTGTGATCGGCTTTTCAATAAAAAAAAAGGAAAAAGGGTCTAGTATGGGTTAGTATGAGTGATAAGTGATGGCCTCTTTCCAATCGCACATGTATACCAGAGGTGTCTAACAAGTACCGATGCAATTGATTTTTTGAAGGATCTCAAAGCAACACCCACACTGCACACACGTGAGACACGGAGGAGAGGAAAAACTAAAAGAGGCTCGAAACCTGGCTGTAGTCTCACATCACAGTGTTTTATAATCATAGTTTCAAAGTGATCCCCTAGAACTAAATAAAGTATGTACATACGTACACTCATCCATCTATCTGTACACCCATTCATCCATCAACAGTATCTGTACATAAATCCATCTACGTATCCATCCATCGCTACATCCACCCACCATCTATCTATCTATCTATCTATCTATCTATCTATCTATCTATCTATCTATCTATCTATCTATCCATCCATCCATCCATCCATCCATCCATCCATCCATCCATCCATCCATCCTACGCATAACCATACACAGTATAACACTGCAATTAAACTTACCCATGACATCAAATAAAATTGTAGATAGATAGATAGATAGATAGATAGATAGATAGATAGATAGATAGATAGATAGATAGATAGATAGATAGATACTAACCACGGTAGTAATAGTAAAGGTTGTTGCAGGTTCTAAACTCTGGGGTAGTTACACTAAGCACCATGCACAATCTCACCCTTCAAATGCTCATTGCTTTTCTATCAAATCCCAGTGCATTTTTCCCCATGTGTGTGGTTGCTTTAAGCAAGTAGACGAGCAAAACAATCGTCCTGGTCTCAGTCCATTTCCAAACAAACTCTGAGTTCCACTGTAACAAGAAAGCAATTCGACTCGGAATCGACCCGGACACGAAACAAGACGAACAACAGACGAAACAAAGGGAATTCATTTTGCTCTGATATGGACACAGTACACAGAGTAATAGCTCTGAAAGTGTGACAAGTTATCAAAATGCGCTCGCTGTGGATCACAGACAGAGTCTGAAAGCTTTACAACAGACAGCTTTTTTTTTCTTTTTTTTCCCCAGATGCAGTTTTGCAAAGACATATCAATTTAAGAGCAAATGGAACAGCCTTGTCAGCATATCATGGCAATCTGTCTCACTGCTAACACATTGCTGCGCAGTTATTTAAGACCAGTGTCACTGTAAACATGGAATGATTTGGCGCTGTGAAGTAAAACACTTTCTTTTTTCCCTTCATGTCGGCACAAGCTGAGAGGCTTCTTGCCTCATCGTATGTAGCGGCTGGTGTTTGAAAGAAATGACGCAGACAGGGTTAAATTTGAGTTTGATTAGGCATTAATTATAGCCGCAAGCCATAAAATGCTATGCAGGATAACTCACTCTGTCTGTTTTTAAAAGGATTTTGATGTGAAGAGAGTAGATCTTTTTTACATGTCGTTTGTAATTTATATGTAGCCAGCTGACTGTGTAAAGCACGACAGGAGACAGGTACCTTGGACAGCGGACAGATAACTTGGACAGGAGACAGGTACCTTGGACAGCACACAACCTAACGCCTCACAACTCCATGACGAAGTTGCATTATAAAATGATGTTTAAATCTGAAATTGTATAGTACCTGACTGAGTGTAACTCAGTGCCTTTACGTCGACAGCACACTGCTGAAGATATCATGCTGCAAATATTATTAAAATAGTGCTTCCAAAGACAGGAGTTGTTCTCTCATCCTCTTGAGTTCAGACCACTGACTTCCTTCTGCAGCGAGAATCAATTTCAGAAATCATCTTGTTTTTTTTCCCTATTCTTTCCCTCTGTATAACATTATCCACATAATCTGAAACTCAATGTGTCTCTACTCCATCAACAAAGGTCTAAAAACCTTTCATATCACACAATATCTACGATAACACCATTATTTTTTTTGCACTTTTCTTTAAGCCTTCACTTTATTGTATTTCTTGATGGGTTTGAATTTATTTTAATGCACTGAGGTTTAAGATTGCCCAATTTTTGTTGTTGTTATCTTACTTTTTTCTTATATTTCTGATTGCATTTTAAGTGTGCATAAACAATAGGGTTTAAAATGGCCATTCCACTGCTGTTTGGCTTGCTTGTGCAAATGATCTAAACAGACAGTTCTTTTTATTCTTTTTCCTTACTTAATGCTATCACCTACATGTCTAGCACTATTTTGGTCATTCTAGTTATCGATTCTATCAGATTTGCTAGATTTCACCTTCACTACATGTTATAGCTATTATAGATTCAAGAGGCTGGTAATGTTAAAATAAACACATCGTGTGATGAGTTTGATGAAGAAAACTGACATGAGAATAACTGGTTTACAATAAGGTACAGCTCAGATAATGATTCAAGTGATGCACATGATTATTGTGATCAACTTGTCCTATGCTGGAAAATGTCCACCCTGATGAGCACGGTCTCTTCCAGGAGGGTCCTGCCTTCATCTTTAGTCCACAGAGCCTCACTAAAAGGTTTGATAACAATATAAGTAGTGAAGATTTTACAGAATAGCTTTTAAAGTCAGCAAATCGTAACTAAATTGAATGTCTAGAAAATGTTTTAAAGCTAAGTGGTAGAAAACACTGGTGTCTAGTCAAGTTCCAATGACTGGTTGAATCTCTGCTCAGGTAAAATGTTCTGGAGGCTGTTCTGACATGTCTTATTGAAGGTGGACAAGCACCTCAATAAGGCACTTTAAGAAATGTAAAACAAACAAACAATCAAACAAAAAAATACAACATTTTAAAATTATGAGTTTTGAAAATGAGCAAAAAAAAATTCGGGCAAGGCCAATAGAGTTTTAACTTTCCTAGTTGACTAGCTAATATGTTTACGTTTTATACACCTGTTATTAGAGCTGCGGAATGCCAGTTTGGGTTTTCTTAAAACTGTAGAGAAAACAATAAAAAATGTGCATGAAATACACCACAATTACTGACGATTGACAAAATTCGTAAAGCTTGTATTTACATTTACAGCTTTTATCTAGAGTTATCTCATTCATACAACCGAGCAGCTATGGAGTTCAGGAATGACAGATTTGTGTGGCTGGTATTTAAACTTGTGACCCTCAGATTTAAAGTCCAATGCTTCAAACACTAAGCTACCACCTCCAGGCTTATATGGGAAGATCTGTTTGGTCTGTTGGAGAACTTCCACCATGGATGGATTTATAGAGTATTATAGAGTATTAATCTCCAAAGGAGAAATTTGGAATCACAACATCAGCACAACATCAGCAAAAGTAGAGCAACAGTGAAAACTAAAACTTAACAGTTTGAAGTCATACAGTACATACATGTGTGTGTGTGTTTGGATGTGCAGTAGCCTATACAAAAAAAAATTACTGTGCAATATGGAGTGTAGTAGTTGATGTGCATCAACTCCTATCTCCACAAAGCTTTTTGTTTTTAATTGTATATGTATATCAGCTTTAAAAATGGATATTGTCCCATAACAGTTTCAAAGAAATTAATAGATTTCAAATTTCCTGAATTCATGAAGAAAAAACTTGATATAGTGATAATTATAATTGGCCCAGGATGACTTTCTGTACCTTTGCCTATTACCTGCAGAGTTGATGTAGTATTGCATGAACATTTTTTTTGCCATTAAAGATGATCCTTGAAATTTGGTCACTGATCAACCTTTCACCAAGCTTTACTGCTAGCTTGCTCGGCTTTTCTGATTTAGCGCTGAGTCAAAAGACATGTACATAAAGCCAGCCACACATGTATTATACAACACACATTAATATCTTTCTCTCAATTGTATTACGATTACTACCGTCAATCCTTTGGCATGACTAAGTGGTGCATAAATCAATACAATTTCTAGCTATAGTGCATGCCTTTATACACAACAGAAACATACATGGGCTCACCAATGACACAATATCCTCCCAAAGATAGTTTCAGTATTAGTTTATACTGACTGAGGCAGTTTGAAAAATAAGTAAACTAAAAAAACTATGTACAGGATTTAACGTATATATAATAAGCCAGCGAAAACGGCCAAAATTGAACCTCCATCACTACAGACCAAAGGGTCTAATAATTCCCTTGACACACAGTAGAATAAATCGAAGAGATGTATGATTAATCAGAACTGCTGGATAGAGCTGGTTAGAGCTAAATTACTGCATGCAGTCTTGTGGGTCAATATAAATATTAGCCTGCTCCATTCCGAAATGCCGATAATGCTGTAAAAGTAGCAGAGATCTTTGTCCGCATAAATAATGATCATTCGAGGACGCAGTGAGTCCTGCCATATTTTAAAAAATATGATCATAATATTCCAGAAAAAAATGTATTATTTTCTAACTACAAACATGAATAAGAAGCATTGGGGTCATATCAATTATATCACAAATGGTCCATCCTGAACACCTGAAAGCACAAATATTCCGCCTTTCAGTGGTTTATTAACTTATTTTTCATATGAAAGCCGGCGATATTTTGAAGCAGTGCCGGCACAATCTGAGAAATTGCCCGAAATGAGTGTTTCATTGAGTGTTTTACGGAACAAAAAGCTAGCGCTCTATACGGAGTGAACATCACCGAGTCGGCCGCTGCGGACAGTAAAGAGCAACAGAGTGAAAAACCTCAAGCACTTTCGGGAACAGTAGGCCTACAGCACCGCTGGGACCTTCCCAGAGACATCTCCATTTACAAGTCAAACACACACACACACACACACACACACACACACACACACACACCCAAACATACTGCTTTCTGACAGCAGCCATACACATGAGGTTTAGGCATTTTGGATTCAATTACTGCAGACACACAGGAGACCAGGCACCATGGTTTAGTCCCAATTTAAAAGAGTAGAACAAGCAGGCGTTGTCACTCGAGACACAACCTCACACAGGGCACAGCCAGTGACACGACAGGGAAAGCTCAAATTATTGCCGCAAAAAAATTTAACACCCTGAGGCCTCAGCTTGAAATTAGGTATTGCTTAATATGAAGCTCGGCTTATTGAACACATGTTAAAGAGAAGGGAAATTGAGATACTTTTTTTTTTATTTCAGAGAAAATACATTTAGCAGACGCCCTTATCCAGAGCGACGTACAAAAGTGCTTTGAGTCTCTAGCAATGAATAAATCTACACTGGTATGCAAGATAGCAAACTTAATATAAATATAAATATAATTGTAATATAACAGCCACACAGCCAGAGTCACAAAATTATATTACAAAATATTATAGATATTACAGATATTACAAAATTGCGAATTGTTTTCCACAGGTAGTGTCAGATGGTAGCATTAATTATTGCTATGCAAACAAAATGGGTGATATTGGGTTTTCTTGATCAAGCTGGCAAAGCTTTTTATCAATCAATAAAAATTAATGTGGAGGTAAGTGGTATTGACATTCGGGCTAAAATGTATGTGGAGTAAGAAGCAGATTTGCAATAATATTGTCCAAATGTTGTGTTTAGTCATTGTTTTAAGTTGGTGTGTTCTTCTATAGTTCCAAAAAAACTCTCAATAATAATAACCAAGTAAGTCTGGTACAAACTGTACAGTCCTATATATAATTACAAAATGTCACCAAAACAGTGTAAATAAAAACATGGAAATGATGAAGACGTTGTATCTTTAAAATAAATAAATAAATTGTAGAACCAAAGGGAAGGTTAATTATTTTTTAAGTGAATTAAAGGTGAGTACTACATTTAATTCATCTAATTTCATTTTAAAAAGCTTGACACGCTTTACATATTGCATATATATTTATATATATACCTGTGTGTGTGTGTGTGTGTGTTTGTGTGTAGAAAAAGTTAGTGCTCTATTATTGGAAAAAAATATGTCTCAAAGCAATTTATTTAATTTCCATTTATAAAAAAATTTTCAATAGATTGTCTATAAAAAGCGAATCGCCCAAGCGGATAAATTGTTTGGACTGAGAAAAACAGAGACATTCAAGAACGATGACTAGTTGGTAGCCATATGACCCAGTCAAATAATTATTGATTATGTTGTACTGTAAGTGTGTTGACAATGGTAGAGGTATCACCACTTTGTCTATTTATTAGATCTAATTTTATCAAATGATGCAGGCCAAAGCTTCTTACTTTGAGTTTTAGTGTCAATGAGCAATTTTTGGAAAAGATGTAAAAATAAATAAATAAATAAAAAAATAAGCCAATGCATCCGTAAAGGGTTTTCAAATGAAACTGCGCAATAATTGGTTCTCTTAATGCAGGTGCAATAGCCTATTAGTCACTCTTTAATCTACAGCATTCACTGCACTGACACCAAATCTACACTATACGGACAAGATTTGTGGACACCTGACCAGGTACATGCTTTCTGAAAATCCCTTTCAACATTTGCTGTTTAATAACCTTCACTCTTTCACTACATTTTAAAGTTAGGTACTGATGTAGTTGAGGAGACCTGAAGTGCATTTAGTGTTCCAATTCATCCCAGTAGGGTTGAGGTCAGAGCTCTATAGCAGGGCACTCAAGATTTTCCACACCACCCCATATGGTTTCATAAAGATATCCATATCTTCATGCATCTCACTGTGTGCACAGGGGCATACCTGAACCTCTGTTCCTGCCCCTTTCCCTTTCTCAGATCTGCCCGCTCCATCCCGGGCCTGCCTCTGGGTGGTGTTTTCATTGATTAGAAGCCAATTTGTGCAGCTGGGGATGGTTTCTTATCAACAGCCTGAGAATCCATGAGATTACAGAATAAGAATAGGAGCTATGAGAGTTTGGATTTGAATTTGGACTGTAGTTAATGTTAACAGTCTGCTACACTGACACAGGACTACAGTTTTGCCTCTTATCGCCATCACTGCACACCTCAACATCGTTTAGCTGTAATAAATAGACATTCAGTGCCACCCAGATGAGGCTCCCTCTTGAGTCTGGTTCCTCTCAAGGTTGCTTCCTTGTGCCATCTCAAGGAGTTTTAAATTGCCTCAGTCGCCAGGGGATCGCTCATCAGGGACTAACTTACACAAAGAATGAATAAGATTGTTCTTTGTCCCTACATTATCTATGTAAAGCTGACCATGTCAATTGTTAAAAGCGCTATACAAATAAAAATGAATTAACCTGAATTGAATTGGAGCAGGTTTAGGTCTTCTAGCTCAAGTAAAGGGAAACTTAAATGCCACCGCATTCAAAGACATTCTAAACATTTGTGGACCTCCAAGTATTTGGTAACAGTAACACATAGCTGAACAATTTCGGTGTCCCAATACCGGTTTGTCTATATATTGTACCTACACTCTATTTGCATAAATATATAAACTCTTACTGTCCGCATCACAAGAGTTGTCAAAGTTTAAAGAAATAAACTTATGCTGCATATCTGCCGTTACTATAATTTCTTACATATACAGTATTCGTTATTAGGAAATGCTGTGTGTAAAGTCAAAGACAATTCATTTACAAACTCAAAAAGATTTCTTATGTGTGTAAAAATCAGCGGTTAAACTTATTTTTTCAAAGTGTCAATGTGACGAATTATTCCAATCACCTATACTTGACAGAGACGGTAAATCATGATTGATTTCTAATTTGTATTTAAACCATAAAAAAAAGAAATGGAAAATATCCAAATAGCCTACAGATGATATCAACTGTATGACACCCGAACCCATTACTAACCTCCTCTAGAGAAGACTTCACACACGTATATCTCATTATTCCCACACACTCATTTAAATTTCATTTATACTAATATTATTGGTTTTCTGCACTGCCTATTTTTATAATAAAGACTTGAACGTATTTAAATGTGGCTTTTCATTTCAACACCTTCTGAGAAGAGGTTCACTGAACGTATGAGTTTAAATAACAGGTCAACGCATTTAAACTGCAAATCCGGTGCACCTTCAGTACTCACTTCAAATATAATAGCGTTCCTTAGAAATAGCTACGGATTCAGCAGTACACATACCGGTATGTACCGCACCATTTTTATGCTCCATTCATAGTCCATAGGCATGTGTAATGACTTGGATATTCATTAAACAGCTTCAGTGGGAGAGTCTGCTCTTATGTGCTTTTAATTAATATCTAGATTTACTGTTGTTGCTATTCATGAGACAGAGTCATTAGTCAATAGGTCACATGGAGTACAATGTAAGTCATGATTATACAAATTATCTGCGATTTACTGTATCAGCAACACCATGGTTTAATTTAACTAAATAAATAAATAAATAAGATTCACCAAATGTGGGAGTTTTTTTCTTGCTTTCTGAAATCTGACTTTATTTCTCGCAATTTTGTAAATTTTTCTTGCAATTCACACTTTATTCCTCACAATTCTGACAACTAAAAGGTGGCCTAAGATATCACTTTGGGCCCCATGTACAGGACAAAGCAGTTTCTTAAACCTTGCCTAAAATAGCCCTCTATGATGTTGCATAGCTGGATCTCTGTATTGTAGCCTATTTTATTTTCAATGTGTAAAGTAAAAAAGGAAAAAAAAAGTTGGAATTGAGAAAAAAATTAAAGTGAGAGAAAAAGTGGATTTGCGAGGGGAAAAAAGTCGGAATTGTAAAAAAGAAAACGAAAATTGGCAAAAAAATAAGGTCGGAATTTGCGAGAAATAAGGTCAGAATTGTGAGACATAATGTCGCTCTTGGACAAACCTTGTATTTTTTATTTATTTTTTTGCCAGAAACAGGATTCCATACTAGGCTGTCCAGTAGTTCAAACAGAAAAACAGCTCTAGTAAAAAATGTAGATGATAAATGGAACAGCTAGAATAAATATTAAGAGCTTTCAATTTAAATTAGATTTCCTACATTTAAGATCCAATGTTCCTTGAAGATCAGGATCATATTTGAAGGATGAAGGTTTTGTGGAAAATTGGAAAATATGGAAATTACTCTTTCTCTCCTGTCAATCAGATCATCAAAGCAAACTGTGGGTGTTTTTGAGCTCATGGATGTGAAAGATTCTGGTGACATGTCATGAGCAGCAGTTCGTAAACATGTAGTGGAACCATGTGGTCGATTTCATTATCCTTGGTTGGAAGATGATGTTTGATACGTTGAGCTGGGACTTGACAAATGATGAGAGTTGCTCTTAATTCATTTTCACCGCATTTAACCTACGCTGGCTTTAAGAAATACCTTAATTTGTTGTCTTTTTCATGCGACACAGTCATTAGTCATAGAATTAGCATCACAGACACCGGCCACGCTCAAGCCAGAGCAAGCCCTGGAGGAACATGACGCAGCTGCAATAACAAGTGAGACCTCACTGACAGCAAGATAAAAACATGGGTGCATTAAACAATGTGTGAAGAGAGAAGACAATCTAATGCTTTTTTTTTTTTTTTTTTTACACATCTAAACCTTTCTCTTCCTTTTTTTCTGTCATGTCTTACATTTGCATTTCTCAAGCTGGAGCATCCGAGAAACAACCCCCTGTGAACATGGTACATTTTTTTGCACCTGACATGTAAATCTGTCTTTTCGCTATTACTTTCAGTGTACGGTTTGTGCTTGAGAAAAGTGTGGAGTATGGTATAGAATTTTTCAGCTGAAGTGTTGAATTGGTACTACATTTATTAAATTTTAATTTTATTATATTTTTATTTTATTTTTTTCTTGCACATTTTCTTCAGAAATTACCTAAAAGCTGAAGAAGCAACTGTTAACACACCATATGTGCAGATGGTGTATAACCAACAATAACTGTACAACAGTTTTTAAGAAAAACAATAAGATATAAAATAAATAAATAAACTGCTTTTCCGTAAATCTAATCTCATTTTGGAAATCTGAAAATGATACTCGTTATTACTACTAAATGCAGAGGAAATATGCAAAAAACAACAACAAATAAAAACAATGACACAAAGTAAATCATGTCAGACCTTTTTCTTACAAATTGTCAATGTAATTTAAAGGAATGCAATTTCGGTAATTGCCTGAAAGTCCTTACATTTTAATTTAGCAAATTAAGTGTAAAGTGAAAAAAGGACAAAAAAACAAAAAGAGGGCACTGTGCTTATAATGACTCACAGTTCCCCCAATCATACTCAAAAGTAATTATCATACATTCTTCATTAAGTATTACAGAATAGCATTTATTAATCACATATACACTACAGCACAGGGAAATTATTTTCCAATTCATTTCCCAGATTGTTTGGAAGCTGGGGTACACGATACAGCGCCCTGGAGCACAGGGGTTTAAGGGCCTTGCTCAAGGGTCTAAAGAGTGGCAGCTTGGTGGTAGTAACCCAGCACCTCACCCACTGAGCTACCACTCCCCACAATTTAAAACCATGTGATGTACAATGAAACATGGTGGAAAAAACCGGGTGCCACATTTACATTTACAGATTTTGGCGGACGCCCTTATCCAGGACGACTTACAACTGAGCAGGGAAGGGGTTAGGGGCCTTGCTCAAGGGCCCAGCAGTGGCATTTTGGTAGTGGTGCGATTTGAACCTGTGACACAATGTCCAATGCTTTAATTACTGAACTACTACCATGTCCTTATAAAACTGACACGAGAAAAAAGAGGGAAAGGAACTATCCCAGCAAGTACAGCGACAATAACGAAGCTGAAGAACATCTGGTATATATTGATCACTCTCATTCTTCATGTCTGGGTTTTGAAGTGTTAGTCGCCACCGGCTTCCTCATCAGGGAAAAACTTTTTATTTTTTAGCACCACATTGTCAGTTTAAAGCTGCTTTGAGACAATGTTAAACGCGCAATACAAATAAAAATTAATTAAATTGAATTAGTGAATTGAAACCCTTTCTCAAAGAAGGATCTCAAACATTCTTCTTCTTCATTTTTCGGCTGCTCCCGTTAAGGGTCGCCAAAAAGAATCATCTGTCTTCATACCACCCTGTCCTCTACATCTGACTCTTTTAAACCAACTACCAGCATGTCTTTCCTCACCACATCCATAAACCTTCTCCTTGGCCTTTTTATTTCTAAAATATGCAAGCCTGACTAAATCATGGATTACATTTATTGTTTGGGACAATCAAGGAAAAAACAGAAAACAGTTAATTTATTTTTATTTATTTGTTAGTTTATTAATTAATTAATTAATTATTAAAGTACATTTGCAGCATACTTGCCCAGACATTTAACAATTCCCAACTGGCATGGGTAAAAATAAATACATTCATTAATAAAAAATAAACAATAAACAATTTAATTTAACACTGATCAATGTAATTTAAAAATGAAAAGAAGAATTTAAGAATTTTATTAGTTGCGGTATTAAAGATGATTTTGGCCGAGTATCTAGGAACACACATTTCAGATGGTAACAATTTAAAAGATAAGGGATACCTCCTATTCACAATGATGTTAGCTGCCACGCAAAGATTTGATTGGTTTACATGAATTGGAGGGAAAGATCTCGGTTGTTCAAAAATGACGTACGTATCTTATGGTCAGATGTTCACAACTTATTGTTCCGTATACTAATCTGATTCTGGCTGAACACCTGACATGAGGCACACTATATTTTTGTGTTTTTTGTTTTTTTTTTGGTCAGATTTGCTTGACTGTTGTTGCTGAGCTCCTCTTAATCTTTTTATGTGTTTCTGTGTGTTCTCTGGCTGTGCATCGAGCACAACGCATGTCTATTGCTCTTGTCAATTGTGAGGAACTTTACTGTGCTATTTTAAGGCTCTGCGCTGTTTGGTGCCATGGGTCTGAGGGATCCTGGGAATGCTGCTCGACCCTCTGTACCATGATGTGTCCGTGCTTGCTTTGTGTTGCATTTGTGCAAATAATTTATTTTCCCAGCAGACTGCACTGTGCAGTGCTGCATATCACTGGCTGGGAGGGTTTTAAAAAACAAACAAACAAATACATAAACAAATTCACAATACATTTTTAATAAAGAACCTTCGAAACTCATGTTTTTGCAATTCTTAATTCTTAGTTCTAAAAAATTAAATAACTACTATAATTAATTTGTTCTGTATTATGTTAATAAAAAATTACAATTTGTTTTATTTCGTGTTTTGTCTTTAATTTATAATAAAAAAGAAATATGAAATAATAATAGGAGCATAAATCACAGGGCTTGTCATTGTAATTACTCTTTATTTTAGACACATATGCATGTTTTTGTTGTTCATATGCAACAAATTAGAAAACTTAACTGAATTACCAAACAAATATATAAATGTACAGATGTTACACTTTAATTTCACTGAACAATCCTCCATTAGCATGAATTACATTAATAACAGCCTCCAAACATTTAGCTAAAATACTTTACTGAGTAATAAGTAAAAACCTTTCAAAGATGTTCTTCACTTGTTGGAGTTTACTTTCTGTGATCCAATTCATCCCAAATCAGTTCAATAGGATCTAGGTGGGGTGACGGAACAGATCATTCCATGATAGATATCACTCCTGTTGACTGTCTCAATAACACATACAGGGCTTAGATGGCTTCGGCTTATTGTCTTTTTGTACGATGAAGTTGGATTCTAATGAGCTGCAATCAATAGTAGCCATATTGGTTCAGTTTTCCTTTCACCTGGAATAAGTCTTCAACATTCCACACAAGATTCCACCTCCATGATTGACTGTTGGGATGAGGCAGTTTCTTCTCTCAGGTTCTCTTTCTTAACGTCCTTTTGTTCGTTTTTTTAAAAAATATATAGAATTTGGACTTATCTGTCTACAGAATTTTTTTTCCAGTCTTTCAATGTCCAATTCTGTGTACAGTGGTACCTTGACCTACGAATGCATTATTGTACGAGTTTTCTGAGGTCCGGGGCTTTGTTACACGAACCAAAAATTTAGGGTACGAGCTCGAGACGCCACTGCTAAATGGGGAAGCGAAGCCAGAAAGCGAACATTGTGACGAAAATTAAGATAAGCAAAGAAAAAAATTTAAATTCAAAAGTTTGGGGATACGTAGTGTACAGGAGTGACAGTAAAAAACTTCCACGAAACGAATTAAACTCATAGGTCAAGGTACCACTGTATTTTGCATTTTACCGGATTCAAAAAAATTAAAATTAAAAATTAAAAGGATATGTGTTTCAAAAATTGATTTCTCATTGGAAATTAGTATCAAAATAATTTTTTTCTGATTCTTTTTTAATTATTATATAAAAAACTTTTATGTATATTATTTATTCCTTTTTTTGTTAATTACTTTTTAGTATTATACTGTTGTTATTTATATCATAATATTGTCTTAATATTTCAATTCATACAATATAAAGTTGTGAACAAAAAAAAAAAAACAATAAACGTTTTTTCCCTTTACACATTATACATGTAGCACTTGAACACCATTTCATACCTAGAAAGCTGTCAGGTCAGTGTCATTAAATCTCAGAAAAGAAAAAGGCTGCAATTTGTCTTTCAACATCTTTTAGTGCCTTTTGCAAGACAATGTGGTGTTCGGAATGCCCAAGCGTAACGGCACTGACACCAGAACCTGCGACGATCACTGCAGAATCAAACCCTGTTCTGACCCTAATGAGAAGCAGACATTGAGAGCAGAGCTGAAAATGAGCACATTTTTATCCTCTCTTTTCTTCATCTGATGTATATATATGGATGTCATAGCCGGCTGGCTGTTTATGTGGAATCTGCCATGGTATTATTTTCACATAAATGGAGAAAGAAGCCGAATGCAATAGCAAGAGACAGAAGGCATTATTTGGAATTATTTCTAAACTTCCGAAGAGGTCACTGAACTGCTTTTAAAAGCCCACCACCATATCGCACAAACAGATTCGTGAATTGGTGACACACACAAAAACCTCTGCATTAAAAGTGCAGATTATTTTTTGGCACCTTAAAATTTCCCTAAATATGCTACAAATCCAGCTTAGCGCACTCAGTCAGGCCCGCTTATGATGCCTCTAAAAAGAAAAGTGTCCAGAGCAAATACAGAAGCCCAGATTAAAACAGAAAGAAAGAAAGAAAGAAAGAAAGAAAGAAAGAAAGAGAGAGAGAGAGAAAGAGTGCTAGATAGATAGAGAGAGAAAGAAAGAAAGAAAGAAAGAAAGAAAGAAAGAACGAAAGAAAGAAAGACAGAAAAAAAAGAAAGAAAGAAAGTAAGAAAGAAAGAAAGAAAGAAAGAAAGAAAGAAAGAAAGAATGAAAGACAGAAAAAAAAGAAAGAAAGAAAGAAAGAAAGACAGACAGAAAAAAAAGAAAGAAAGAAAGAAAGAAAGAAAGAAGATAGGGAGTGTGAACAGGCAGCTAGCCAGAGGTCTTGAGTTGCTCCTCTGTTCTGGCAATATTGCATGGCACTGGACCAACTAACACGTTAAGGCAGCTGCAGCTCAGGACTTTGGCTATCAATGCGCTATCAAAGCGCTGCAGCTTACCCGGGCTTATACTACACACATAGACACAATCCCTATCTGCATTTTTTTCAACCAATCTTTTCCACCATGGTCTCCTTACTTCCTGCGTATGTCTGCGAAAGTAATCAAATAGCGAGCGCCTCATCAGCCTCAAGGAGCTCAGCTTCCCCCAGGGTCCGGAAAAGTCAACTGAAACCGTGGACGGTTGGAAAATCTGCAGCACACGCAGTCGCGAAGAGAAAATGTTTTTTTTTACAATAAAAAAAAATGCATGCTAGAACAAAACAAGCAGGGAAGCTGAAGCTCAACAGAGTGCCGAGTGCAGCCCAGAGGTTTTTGTTTCATAGCCTTGTGTTTTCATATATTTTTTCTTCTCCTCTCTCTAACTCAAAGGCAGTGTCTCCTTTGGGGCAGTGTGGAGCGAAAGCTAAGTGTAGAGACTATCTCTCTCTCTCTCTCTCTCTCTCTCTCTCTCTTTCTCTCTCTTTTTCTCTTTCTCTCTCACAATTGCCCCAGAGCAGTCAACCCATATAACTGTCAGTGAGATGTACTATTGTGTTTCATTCAGGCTCATGGATGCTAATTCTACTATTAGTCTCAATAAGAGATTAGCCTCTGGCGGGACAGTTTGAGGCACGGAGATGTGGAATGATGCAATAGAATAAGTGGGAATGGGGTTGTAATGAGACATCCAGAGGCTGCAGGTCAGAGCGAACTCGGCCGAGCACAATCCCCAGGCTGTGCCTCTAGCGTTAGAGATGGACTTACATCAGCCCACCGTACCATGATGAAGGTTTATGTGATTTTATTGTTTTACACAAGATATTGACGCTCTATCTCCGACTGGAGGACCGACTGCACTGGAATTCCTAACGATTGCCCGAAAAGGATTTGAAGGCATGACTAGCTGATTCAATTACGTGAAAAATGTCTGTTTCGTTCTACCTGGGACGTTTTTGTGCCAAAGTACAGTTCCAAGGGAGGCACATCTGATGCAGCGCCCTAGCCTAGCAATCTAGTTCACTCTCTAAATTAAAGATGTAATTGTTAGATTGGGGTGGATATCTCAGGTCACAGGCTACGGTAACATTTTATTCTGTACGGGAAGTCGATCAAAGGCTCAGCAAGACAGATGTGATGTGATTAAAGTGGAGGTATTAAATCTTTAGCAGGAGCGCAGTATGGCTGGAACAAGAAGTCCAACTGAAGTGCAACAGCATGTGGTTCACTTTGAATAGAAAAAAAAAAAAAAAACTAACTACTAATTTGTTAAGGTATGGAAAACAATCTTGTTGTTGTTAAATGAGCCAAAGTAACAGCTTGTTAGCATCGCAGCAGCACAAGTCTCAATATATATATATACAAAATGCACATAAACTTTTTAATGAACACAGATCAATTCTTTCTAATAGGTTTGTGTTTAAAGAAAAACAGTACAATTAACACAAACTGCCCATTGTGTGGTTTTAATCAAACTCCTGCCATGCTTGCAAAGGAATTCTGGCCAACAATTCCCAAACCCACCTCCTGCCATAGCTATTTTCATTTCTACCCCCCTGAAAACGTTTTAATGAATCTCTGTCTTCATTCTTTAAATTCTTCAGTTTTTGCTTTATCTGGTAAGGTCATGGTGGATCTGGCCATGAACCCTCAGCAGAGATACAGAGGAAGTTGAGCTCAGCCAGTCCACCTGCTGAACTACGAACTAAGAGAAAACATTTAGAGGTTTTCAGTCCAGCAGGATCCCACCTAGAGGAATCTTCAGAAAAAAAAAAGTTTAAAAAGTAAGTACACCCCCTCATATTTCAGCAACCATATCAGTAGATCTTCTCAAGGGACGATACTATAGAAATGAAACTTGGATCTATTTAAGAGTAGTCAATGTGCAGCTTGATTAGTAGTACAGACTTAATGTCTTATAAAAATACTTTAAAATACAGCCATTATTGTCGAAATAACTTGTTAGTTATTTGGAGAGAACACCCTTATTTTTACGTCATGTAAACATGCAAAGTGACACGTCCTATTCATAATGTTTATGTTTTTGTCTGCTTGACAGGACCATATACATTTGTGCATCTTGTATTAGAGCAGTTAAAATTTGGTGCTTTGAGTACAATTCTCTCATACTGACCTCTGGATGTTCAACATGGAACCTCATGGCAAAGAGGATTTGAGAATTTAAATGGTTGCTCTCCACTAAGATGCCGAAGCTATAAGAAGATCGGTATCACCCTGAAAATGAGTTACATTACAGTGGCCAGAGTCATACAGAGAGTTTCCAACATGGGTTCCACATGAAAGAGGACCTTGCATGGGTTCTTCAAACAGTTAGTTGCAGAAGCTGCTTAAAAAAAAACAAACAGATGCATGAGTGCTGCAGAATTACTTCAGAAAGTTCAGAAGTGGACAATTGATTTGATAATTTGATAATTTAATAAAGTGTCAATATTCGACAATTTATCCTTTATTGGGATGATTATTAACTATTATTATTATTTCCATTTTGCGTGCCAAATTCGGCTTCATTAAAACAAGTTGCTCGTTCAATCCCGGATATTAATTTTATAAATTAAATAATTAATTGAAATGACTGATTTAACCTTTTTTATTCCCTTTAATATTAAACCCAGCATGCTGGAAGAACGATTGTCTCTCTATCAATATGGCTGCATAAATAGGAGATTGTGTTTCATGCAAATCAATTGCATATGTGTGTAAAGTGCAGCATGCTTTACGCATACAGCATATTAATCAGGCATTACGAGGAGACGAGGGTGTGTGTCTCCGTGCTGCTGAATCTGATTCATCAGCATGCCGCAGACTGTTCATAAACGATTTCGCGATTATGTCTGTGCTGATTTCTACACAACTTTAACCGAGTGTGTTTCCTGTACGCTGAGCCACGCTACACGTTATAACGTGAGAGCATTCATTTACCGCTCGTCCTTATCAACCGTATGATGGAATCGCTCTCTAATGATTGACAGTATCGAGCATTTCATTTTGTTAGTCTTTTTTCCTCTGGCCCGAGCGTCAAATAACGGACAGAGACTGCTGAGATCAGGGTTATAATATAATTGCATGCAATTTGTTCAGCTGTCCACAGTCCTTAGACATCGTTTAATAAAGCCATTCCAGTGACAAGAAGATAAAAGAATGAGTGAAAGGGGCTGGAGTTCCAGATAAAGCGATGACAGATGAGAAAAGAATTGATGCAAAGGAGATAAAAATGGCTACAAATATATAAATAAATAATAATAATAAAAAGCCAACTGACTTGTCCACCAGCATGTGAACCCCTGAGCTTTCAAACAATGCTTTCATTGAGAGCAGAGGGAATACAAATAGGGGCGAGCTCTGTGCTTGCACTTGGCGCGTTCTGCTCTGTAATCTCAGCGTGTAGGAGCTAAATTACACTGTTCATCTCGTCAAGCACAGAATTGTGTTTCATGACATGCTACTGAAAGCAAAGAGAAGTCCTCATGGACACACACGTGGTTTATTTATTACCTCCTCTTGCTCGGTCGGTCTCTCTCTCTCTCTCTCTCTCTATCTCTATCTATCTATCTTTCTCTGTGCTACATAATAGCCAAAGCACACTTACTTGAACTCACATGTTCATAGGTGTATGCATGGGTTTTGTGTGCGAATGAGTGTGTGTGCTTGGGTTCGAGTATCTGTGGTCGATGTTGCAGATGTGCGAAGATGCATAAGATACTGAAAATCATCCATGTGTGTAATTGCACTTCACTCTCACTTCACCACTGCAATCAATTCTGGATTGTCGTTTTTTTATTATATTTTTTTTTTACAATTACAAATACTGCAACAAACTGGGTAAACTACATGCTCACAATGTTCGATCTCATTTCTGTGCTAGATGGCTCGTCTGGTGTTATATTACACAGCTTATTATCATGAACAGCTTTTAATCTAGAAAGCAATTTAGCATGTTTATGGTGCTGGACATGTCAATTGTTTGAGTTGGATCAGTGTTGTGTAAATTTCTTTCAATGTGCCAGTCAGGAACCCTTTGTAAGTTGCAAACAAAGCAGTGGTGGACAAAGTACACAAACCCGATACTTTAGTTAAAGTAGAATTTAAATATTACTTCAGTAAAAGTGCTTCATTTGAACTTTTAAAGTAAAAGTAAAAGTACAAAAGTATTTGCCTTCAAATGCACCTTAAGTATCCAATGTGCTACGATTTATTATGGCTTGAATATTCCTATTATCATTTTTGTCACTATACTCTTTGCTCAATCAGCTCAGTTTATGGGAAAATACTCTAATGTTACTCTTAACCCACTGATCTAATTATAGAATGATATTTGTTGATATTTATTTAAAATGATCATGAGCCCAAAACTTTCTTTTTTTATACTACTTAAAGAAAATCGCACAAATAAGGCCAAATGTTGTAGCAAGTCAGATTCAAGAGATAATTCCATCATTTATTTCTCTCAAAATGTTCTGCTTAATGTTCAACTGATGCTGAACTTTATGTTGGTGTTAAATAGAAACCACCAAGCGGCAATCAAAACAAGTTCAAAACAGAGCACACACTTGACCCTGATTGGTGACTTGCTGTGTTTTTAAAACAGTTAAGTTTTTATCCACTCATAAATTAAAAGAAAAGGTTGCAAAATGGAGTTAAGTAAAAAGGAAGATATTTGACTTTGAAATGTAGTGAAGTTAAAGTCTCTCCAAATAGAAAAATTCAGTACAGTACAGATACGTGGAAAAGCTCCTTAAGTACATTAACAAATTTCACTTACTTCCGTTAATGTTCACCAGCAGCATCAGGTGGCAATTAATATCTCTCTATGAGACAGAGATGGGCCTGGGGTTGGTACTTTGGACAGCTTGTGACCTACAGTGTATCTGGAAAGTTTTTATAGCACTTCACTATTTTCCATATTTGGTTATGTACTACATATTGCACATTCCTAAGCCTCCAAAATGGATTAAATTAATTATTCTCCTCAAATTTATTTACAAACAATACTATATAATGACAGGGCACCAACCCCAGCCACTCTTAGTGCCAGTTCCAAGCCCGGATAAATGGGGAGGGTTGTGTTAGGAAGGGCATCCAGCGTAAAAACATGTCCCAAATCAAACATGCGGATGATCCGCTGTGGCGCCCCCTAATGGGAGAAGCCAAAAGAAAGTATATAATGACTATATATTATATAACTATATAATGACAACATGAAAGAAGTTTATTTTAAATCTTTTCAAGGTATATAAAGATCTTCTCCAAACTGTTACCACAAAATTTAAATCAAATGTATGGGATGCCTTTGGATGTGGTAACATTACATTTTTCCTTCAATTAAGCTAAGAGACCCAAACCTGTTCCACCATGTCCCTGTTCACGATGTGAGCTCCAAAAAGATGGTTTACATGGGTTGAATTGGTAGATCTCCCTGCTGTAAATCCTTCACCTCAATCCCATTAAACACCTTTTAAATGAATTGGAATCCTGACTGCACCCCAGGCTAAGGTCCTTGTGGTTGAATGAGTGCAATTTTTCACCTGACATATTATGGTCAGGTGTCCACAAACTGCCTTGTGAAGAAACATGATGAATATTGACCAACAACAATAACAATTGCATTATCTTTCAATCTTTCTGGTTGGGAACTGAGATAACCGATGAACAAATTGGGGAAAAAAATACAAAAGAAATATCATAAAATAAATATAATCCAAAAATCCCAATAGTTAGTACGTATTACAAAAATTACTATATTAATTTTAATTAATATAATATTAGTTTTATTGACATTATGCATTTCATATTTTCTTGAATTCTGCAAATGCAATTAAAATGATTTATAATAAAACAAACAAAACAAAAAAAAAACCTGATCAGGGTTTTCTGGGTTTTTTTTTTCACTCCCTATGAACCGATGCCAGCTGCTTCATAGATCTGCAACTCTGAATTGCCCTTAGGTGAGAGTGTGTGTGCATTGTGCCCTATGATGGACTGGTTTCTCTTTTTTAGGGTGTATTCATGCCTCAGGCCCATTGTGTTCCTGCAGTAGGCTCCAGATCCAGTAGAACCCTCACCAAGATAAAGCAGCCAGAAGACATAAAGCTGAAAGAATGGATGAGTAGAAGATAGATGGATGGATGGATGGATGGATGGATGGATGGATTGATTGACAGTTGGATGGAAAACTTTTGGCTGTTCTCATAGACAAGAGTGTTTCTGAGCCCTTGTACTGGAAATATAGATTTAGTTTTTAGCATGTTAGTCTGTTCTTATATAATTTTTGATCTGACATGAATAGACACTTTGGGTGATCAAAATTAAATTGCTGAATTGTTGAAGGCATTTGCTGACTGCAGATTTTTCCTTTAAAAAATTGACTGAAATGTATGAAAGCCTGAAATAGACTGTTGCCCTCATTGCACAAATGCTGTTCTTTCCACATGTAATCTGATTATATTTATAAGGTACTGTAGAATTGATTTTATATTAAAAGTCATGCCCTTCCGCACAGAGGATGAGGTCCCTGGTGTTTGGTGTAAATATCTAAATAAGTCTAAGTCTCATTGGAGATGTAAGAAAAAAGCTAGTGCTTTAACTTTCAGAGATCTCAAGTTTGAATCCTGAAAAAAACATAATTATTATCCATCACATCTAAGAGATCATAATTGGCTCTATACATGGGATGGGTGGCATAGTCTCATTTGTCTGTCATCATAGAGACACTAACTATTTATAGGAATCTGTAAGCTCATGTATGCAGAAGAGGACAGAAGTAGTTTATGTTGCTAGATCCAGTTGGCTGGCTTTACATGTCCTAGATGAAGCGCAATACAATAGGAAAAAGTTAGCTTGTCATATAATAGTGAAAAGCGAGCTAGTGAGTAGAAAGTATCAAGAAAAATTGAGAAAATGGAAAAGAATTATATTGAATGGTATACCAAGGGCTGAAAAACTGAAAGATTATAACATACTGACAAACTGTATTATGTAGAGCACACTATAATCCAAACATGCTTCACAATCCCAATCTTTTAATGACTTCATATCACACTTTATCTTGCATTAAATATTTATTGACAATACGCCCAATCAATGTCCAACAATCAGCCATTAACACTTTGGAACATGTGCTTGTCTGTAAGCTACTTTTCCTGTAATGGATGTTTATAGAGTCCTATCCAAAGCCCTACACTATATATTTCTAAACCCTTTAAACAACAATTTCTGCCTAAACAGATGCACAAACTATATATTGCACATTCCTAAGCCTCCGAGAAGGTTTTTATTAATTCAAAGGTCCAATGTGCAAAAAATGGGTCATGGTTCGATTTAATAACCCTAATGCCATTAAATTATAGTGAACATTTTCACTGTGTTTTAAATGATTTTGAAAGTAGAATTAGAAGGAATTTTTTTTTTGAAATGTGAGCCCTGATTAATTTTACTTATGAAACAATAAAAAAATAAAGTGACAAAAACTATAATAATATACACATCATAATGATCATATTGTCATAATAATAATATAAAATCTCTATTATGCAGTGTATATATATATATATATACAGGGAGTGCAGAATTATTAGGCAAATGAGTATTTTGACCACATCATCCTCGTTATGCATGTTGTCTTACTCCAAGCTGTATAGGCTGGAAAGCCTACTACCAATTAAGCATATTAGGTGATGTGCATCTCTGTAATGAGAAGGGGTGTGGTCTAATGACATCAACACCCTATATCAGGTGTGCATAATAATTAGGCAACTATATATAAAACATCCTTATGTTTTGCCTACATAAATAAATCAACAGCTTGGTGTAATGATAATCACTAAGGCTCTTGCTGTTTTTCTTCTCTATACTTTTTTTCTTTTTTTTTAATAATGAACTATAATCCTACAGACACTTAATATTCACTGAAAATCTGCTCACATTAGTATACAGCTGGTTCAGAAGGCTGGCCATGTTGCAGTGCAATGTCCTCTGACATGAGTACTGAAGTAGAAACCACAACACTGTGTGTGTTCGGGTCAGAATGAGCTCAATGACACACATTATTTCTTGATACCCAGTAATTATTGGACAAAAAATTAATGAACGATGTATAATGCTGCAAACTGATTTTATTCTTAGCATGGAGTCTTTAATGAAGTGAACTGGAATGGTTTGCTTGGGTAAAAAATAAGAATCAATATTAAAGAATATATTCTGTGGCCTGTTTCTTGCTGCTTCACTTATTAGTGATTTGGTCAGGTACAGTTTGTGAGTCACTTTGTGGCTGTAATAATAATAATGATACTGACGTGTCAGTATCTAACACATTCAGGATTCGAGTGCTTGTCAAGGCAGAACGGGAGAATCCTGACGAGTGAGCTTTTCTGCCTTTTCAGCTAAAGCGTTTGTCAGACCAAATACAATTATCCAGGTGAAAAAGCCATTTAACAGAATGCGGGAAGGACACACCATGTAGGGCATGAAGGACACTTGTCCAATTTGATCTAGGTGAATTCTGACCTGTGAATCCATGAGCTTGTGAGACAAAAAATAAAAGGAAGAAAGAAAGAAGAAAGAAGGGACTGTGCTAAAATACTTTCTATTGATGAAACTTAAAGAAATTTTCAAACATCCATTAATAAGATTTTTTTTATTTTTTTTTTTTAGGGGTTAAGGTTTTTTAATGAATGGATCTTGACCTTGAATTTTTTTTCAACCATTATACAAACAAAGCTTGCATTAGTTGCTGGTTGTTTAAAAATTCAAAGATTTATTTATATATTTTCTGTGGTTAAATAAATCAGTGCAACATGCGAGTGAATGTGTAGCTTCTATAATAAGCTAAGGAGGCCAGACATAACATTTTGCACCTAAATCAATGCGTTGGACCAATAAAGGTTTTAACATTTGTGCCAACTCATCCTATGATGAGCCAGCTTTGCAGGCATAATATACATATTAATGGGTGAATTGAAATAAATTGGTAAATTTAAATACATTTTTATTTAATAAATTAAATCAAATATCACTGCCAAATTAAGAAAAAGTCCATGAAAACCAAAGCCAATATTCAGTTAAATTACCATATTTTTTGGACTATAAGCCGTTACTTTTTTCCCACGCTTAAACAACGAAGTGGCTAATTTATGGATTTTTCCTGTGTTTTCCCAGTTTCACAAACTTCAAACCAAAAAACTGAACCCCATAACATTAGACCAATGAAATTTCCGAACGAAAACGAAAAAACACACCTCATCTGTGTTCTG
Source organism: Silurus asotus (assembly GCA_024362625.1). NCBI lineage: Eukaryota > Metazoa > Chordata > Actinopteri > Siluriformes > Siluridae > Silurus > Silurus asotus. Next base: position 7,174,903 of record MU551534.1, read on the forward strand.
AGTTGCACGGCTTCGGGAGAAAAAACTTCCACTGATAGAGAGTTTTAAACGCATGACGATCCCAAAAGAAAAACTCCCGAGAGAAATAGTTGTGAAAGGAAGGAGGAAGACAGTGAACAATGACTTTCTTGGTCGGCTACTGTTTAGATACAAGCTGTTGTAACGCGTTGAGTCTGGGTGAAGGGAGAGCTCGCTAACTCCAGTAGCAACAGAAATCATATAAGCACAGACAGGTTTCCAAAACTCGTGCTTTTTTATTTTTCTTGGCAACAGCGTTACGGTTTAGTCAAAGAAACTTAGAAATGAGCATCAGAAAATAATAGGGAAATATTCCTCTGCCTTGCACACGTGCAGTAATACCGGAAAAATGCGGCAGCAGTCTATTCCGAAAATCCCGCTCTGCTCTTAAAGGAGCCACAACATATTTCACCCGGTACACCGTTTAACAGACACTGTCTGTTGTTAAAGCCTGTGTAAAGTTAATCAGTTTCACTGTAGACACCTGTGGCTTATAGACAGGTGCGGCTTATTTATGTTCAGAATAAAAATATTTGTAAAATTCAGTGGCTTATATATGGGTGCGCTTAATAGTCTGATAGTAGATATAGTAGATAGAAACACCTATAATCAAATGACAAATAATGTTTAAAACAGCAGAAATGTGTATAGAAATGACACGGAAACACACATGTTGGAGTTTTGTTCTATGGCCACTTAAAAAGATTTTTATTCAAAGAAGCACTTCAGCTTCTCGTTTATTATGAGATTCGTATGCATGAGTTATATACTTGTTTTTAAACAGAATCACTATGCCAGTTGCTGAAGAATGTGCTTAAAAATTCACACCATGAACAAATAGAGATTTTTTTTTATTCGCTTTCCAATTATTGTTCAGTGTTCCTGAAAGGAACTCCCAGGGCAGGTTAAAAAATGCCTTTCTGTGTTATTTATCCTTACGGTCATCCTGCGCATTCTTGGTGATCGCTCTCTGTTCAGTTTGATTGTTGACCCAAGTGTGCACACAGGCTCGCTTGCCCTCCTAAAGAGAAGTAGTCATACAATCAGTAAAATCCTCCACACTCGGAGCTCATGTCGGGGCTCTGGCTGCCACGCTCCCTGGCTAGGATCGATTTCGGCCTTTTCCCTGATGCAGCTGCCAGTTACTGAGGTGAACGCACGCAGCAGGGGCCAATCAATGACAGGCATTTAGCTGCAACATGTCAGCCAGAGTAAAACGTTTAGTCTTGGAAAAGCATGTGCATTTATGCAAGTAGTTTGAGGAGAGAGCTAAGAGCCCTTTAGTCGCTGATTCAACAAAACCATTTCAAATAATACGTGGTCTAAACCTGTTGCTGCTCTGGGGGTACATCTGGCCGAGCCAATTTTCACAACCTATATACTAAAGCACTAAAAAGACCTTCTGAAAGAAAGATTTTAGAAAGAGGAAGACTGCATTCTTCTAAAACGTTTAGACTCAAATAAAATGCGACTATAATCTTACAGTAATTTACACTTAATTTTATGAACTAACATCCACAGGATTTTATTCGAGGCTTGGATATAAAGTAGTCTTTCATACCCTAGATAATAGTTATTAAAAATTTTACAATCACATTCAAGTATATGTTGATGGCATTCGCCAGCTATTCAGACACAAAAGGAGACGGCAGCTCGCAGATCACTGGGAAAGATGAACTCTGTGGTACAAGAACAAAATCTAAAGTCCTAGACATTGGTGGTTTGACACAAGCCATGACTGTGGAGTCTCGGGACAGGATATGGTCAATGCTATGGTCAGCAGGACATAGCATTGCTTGCTATGTATGTACATACACTAAAAATGACTAAAAATCAGGTCTTGTTACTACATTAAGTACAAAGAGCTAATAAAAATGTACATGAAAACAAGCCTAATGTGAACAGTTGTTATATCTCAGGGTTATATCTCATATACAGAAACAGTGCCTGAAGTCATACAAGAGCATTTAATTAAAACACTGTACTGATCTACACAAAATGAATGTCTTGTGGCCTGGGGAAACCTGTCAGATGCTAAAATGTGATCATTTTACAGTATACATTTATAGTCCTACACATACAGTGCCTGTCAAAAGCTTAGAAACGTTTTGTTTTTGAGACACATGTTCCTTTCGTTTAAAGTAAAACACACACAAGACTTTGACAGCGAAATGACTTTAAAAAAGTACCGTGGACAGAATTGGATATTTCCTGGCTTTAACAACAAACCTTATGTAAGGAGGCTTTTTAGCAGATTGCTTCACCCCTACAGTCAAACATTGAGGTGGAATCTTAATGGCCAAGTCAAGTTTATTTGTATAGCGCTTTTCACAACAGACATTGTCTCAAAGCAGCTTTACAGAAATCAACAGTCAAGGTAAATGGTGTGTATTTATCCCTGATGAGCAGCCATGGCGACTGTGGCAAGAAAAAACTCCCTTAGATGTTATGAGGAAAAAACCTTGAGAGGAACCAGACTCAAAAGGGAAACCCATCCTTATTTGGGTGACATCAAGAGTTTGATCATAAATCTTTCAACAATACAGAACACTGGAGAGTGAGAACTAACATGAGAACTGGAGTATTAGATTATAAGTAATGTTTGCTAGAAACAAACTGTCTGGATGCCAAGTGTGTGTTCAGGATAAGGGAGGATTTTTCAGTAAAAAAAAAAAGGTAACATCTGCACTTTTATATAGTTGTTCGGTCTGCACTTTTCTGGGAGGATGTTTCACGTAATTTTGTGAGTGTGCTTGTGGAGATTTGTGTTCATTTATCCACAAGGGTGTTAGTAAAGTCAGGTACTGATGTAGATGAGGTGTGGAGGCCTGGGGTGCAGTCAGCATTCCGATATATCCCGAATGTGTTCAATAGGGTTGAGGTGGTCAGCGCTCTTTAAGAGGCCACTCAAGTTCTTCCAGACAACCCATTTATAACTATATCTCCGGGGAGCTTGTTTTGTGCACAGGCGTATTGTCCTGCTGAAGCAGATTTGGGTCTTTTAATTCAAGTACAGGAAAAAAGTTAAGTTACCAAATCCAAAGACATCTTATACAATCGTGTGCCTCAAAATTTGTGGTAAAAACTTAGGAACTACATATGCTTAGAAAAGTACGGTGTCCCAATACTTTAGTCAATATAATGTAATATCTAGTATGTCCAAGCAAACCGCATTAGGGATATTTCTACCAATTGGCAAAAAAGTAAAAAAAAAATACTATTAACACAACAGAAATCGCATGTAAATAACTCCAGCAAAAATGACAGATTTTTCCTTTTGGTCTGCTTCTCGAAAGAGGGACAATTCCAAAAATGTAGAACATTACACAGAGTACCGCTCAATCCGAATTACAGAAAAAACATCCGGTCACTTCAGGATTTCTTTTCCTTCCAAATCTCAAGCACACTCTGTTCTCATTTGTGGTACATGAAATCTACTTGCTATCCTGTTTTTTTTTATTCAACCTTGCTCCTGCACTTTCCCGGCGCACTCATTGAGCCCTTCTACCAGTCTGTGGTATTGACTCACACACATTAAGTGGTCTGGCTGTCCAGCGGCTAAGACGAAATCCTGCAAATGGAGCTCTTCTTGAGCACATGCCCACATGTCACACAGAGGAGTAACAGCACAGCTAAGTAGAACAGCCTTGCCTGGTGATAAAGGTTTGTAGGGAAAAAAAAAATATATATTCTTATATATCAGGTTATGAGTAAGTACACGTGTCCAGAAGTAGACTCCTGTGTACATTGTATATATCGCTGGCACGGAATAGATCAAAGGCATAAAAAAATTCAGTCTTAACCGTGCTATATGAAAGAAAGAATTCAGTGCTGTCGTTTTGAATGTCACTATCCACTCCCACTCAGCTAGTTTAGAGCACATGGATACCAGGTGACAGAGGCTTGTGTGGTCGGCCTCCATTAAAGATACATATGAAGCAGCTGTAAGTGGAAGCGATACGATTCACTTCTATTACGATGTAATTCTATGCAATACGATGCAATGAAAAAATATGATGCTATGCAATTTATTAGGGTACACACCATTCCCTTTTATTATTTTTGTTTCAAGACAGCAAACAGACATTTATTTAAGTGCTTTCTGACTACTAAAGCATGGCCCTATTCACAAACAGGCCCTGTAGTACAAAAAAAAAAAAAAGGAAAACCATTTAATAAATCCAGACGTTCTTTTCCTGTTCTGTCTCCAGGGAGACACAGCTCTACCTCTGCCATGTTAATCTTTATTCTATGTGACTCTCAGGACACGCCTCCGTCTCCGTAGTGTTGTGATACGTCATATTCACGTAGCAGCAGCGGTGCTAAGAGAACGCGCTCGAGAAACTGTTTAGTGAGGAGAAATTATAAAAATAGTTTTTTAATCGATGCGAATATCTTCAAAATGATGCATCGTGATACAAATGGCAACCTGTATCCGGAGCACACTTTTTAAAATCGATGCACCACATCGTTAATGCATCATCCATCCTTAGAAGGATAATTGAGCTGTACAACACTGTTGATGGACAGCTGATGCAGGTCAAGTAGCAACAATATGTCCTTAATTAGTGTAATATGATGCATGGATATTTTACTATGCACTGTGGTTGAAGTAATGTATTTCTATTGACAACTAAAATGTTTGAAGCAGGAAAGTATATCACCAGGAAGTGCTGGACTGAGACCAATTGTATAAGTAGTGATGTAAAAGTATATGAATGTAGCTGTGTGTTGCCTTTGCTGCTGTGTGTGTGTGTGTGTGTGTGTGTGTATGTGTGTGTGTGTTTGTAAAGGCTTAGCATCTGATTTCACAGGCTGCTGAAGAAAGCAGTGGAAGTCTGCGGAGGAACAAATAATCGTCTAAATGTGATTTCGGCCCACATCCAGCTAGCCAGAACTGTAGCCTGTTACTGAGTGCAATTGAATCAAGCTAAAGTAATAAAAGTGGGATAAAAAAAAGCGATAAGAAACTGTAAGAATGGGATGATGGAAAAGGAAGAAGGGAAAAAAAATCCAGATTTGTAACATGGGTTTATTTTAGACACACAAATAAAAAATTAGTGTGACAAAAACCAGACAAGGTGAAATAAAACAAAGGAAATGAATAAAAGACAAAGAGAGAAAGGGGGAGGGGGTGCTATTGCTTCTTGAACCTTTGCTCCATGTGATTCACTCAGTTAGATGCTTACTTCACACCCGGTTTGCAGGCCCTAGGAATAGCAGCGTTTCTTACATCTCAGGACGGCCATCACACATTCTTTCACACATCCTCTGTCACACACAGATTCTTGTTCTACTGTCTCTCTGTCTGTCTGTCTATTCGTCTGTCTTTCTTTTGCTATACCCCTTTTGTTGTTCTTTCTCATGCAAACTTTCGCTGGTTGTCTTATTATTTGCAATACGTCAAGTCAAACGTCAACAAAACAGCATTTAAATGCTCTTTAGTGCCGCTTCTAAATTAATACTGACAATCGCGCAAACACTCAAATGCAAGTCCAGCTATTTGTGTTGTATTGATGATGCCAGCTGATCGAGAGCTTCCAATATATTTTGGAAAATTGTCCTGTGCCAGCAGTGAGCGAGTGGGGGGAGGAGCCGGAGCCGGTTTCTTAATGAGCGGTAAGAAACACCTGCAGATGATGAGACTACTGGGAGAGATTCCGGTCCGCGGGGAAACTTGGGTCGGGGCGCTAAGGAGAAAAAAGCGCACGATCTGTGAGAGGAGAGAAACAGGGACAACTTTCATGCTGGAGGTCCAGGAAGAAGCTGAGCTGTGTTGCCACATTTTTTTTTACCTGAAATGTCCTTAAATGCTTTTTTGCCTAATTCACATCATGGACACTTAAACAACTCCAATAATTGGTACCGATAATCAAACCCATGTATAATACAGTAAATGTAAACACCTTTAGATTGGGGTAAATGGGGTAAAAATGGATCTATTCCACATAAATACCTTGAGAAGTAAGAGATTGTGTTCCAGCATGATCCTGCACAAATGAAACGCTGGCATCTAAAAATAGATCTACATATAATTGCCAGCTTTAGTGATATCAGACAGGCTTTCCAGGCCACTATACATTTTATATATAGTAGATTAGGCCATGAAGTACAATACAAACTCCTGTAAGAAATTTGCATTTAGAATCTAACAAGAATTTGATGATATTTTGGAGCTTCTGAATATCAGAGAAAGACATTGGCAAGGATAAACACAGCGAATCCACTGAAAGACCATGACCAAGGTTGAGCATTTATGTGGATGTCATTATAAGCACAGCTCGGCTCACATGACATGGCTCTTATCTCTGCCCATGAGCTTATATAGTCTGTTCTTGTCAACATGATCAGTGTGGAGTGGGATGTTCGGCCAATTATGCCCTTGTTCCTGACAAGCGTAGCCTTCTTGCCCCTGCAGTCTTTTATTTTCACCACAGAAATGGGCATTAATAATGCAATTGCAACATTTCTCACTCTCATTCCTCTAGCTGGCCATTATACTCTATGCCCTTGCTCTCTCTCTCTCTCTCTCTCTCTCTCTCTCTCTCTGTTTCTTCATCCACCCTTCTGTCTCTCCTAACTCAATCAACATTTGACTGTCCAATCTCTGGACTCTCTTGCTCCTTGGCTCTCGTTGTTAGCATGAATCTGCAGTGCGTTTGTGCGCAAGTGGGAAGTCATCAGATATTTTCAACACCCTCATAGACAACCAGAGAAAGAGGCTACGTCCTGCGTTTTTGATTCAGTACCACCGCTAGAAATCCCGGCTCCATGGCTCATTAATGAGCTTCCTCGGTCGCACACACTATTGTTGACCTGTTAAATAAGGTCTCAGCACTGAACCTGCAGGGCGCACTCCCCATCACACACTAAATCAGCCTTATCAGCTGCACAGGGAGAAACAAAATAATAAACTAGAGACATATGTACACACAAGTACACAAATACAGATTCAGACATTGAAGAACAGTTTGGACTGTAAAAACAGGTAGGAATAATTTGGCGAAAAGAATTCACTGTAACTGTGAGGATGTAACTGCGAACATGTGAGATGTGAGAGATAGAGAAAGAGAAAGCGCGTCTAAATAAATAAAATGGCACCAAATATAGAAAATAAAGCAGCTGCTCTTTTATGCAACAGTAGTAAGAAATTTTCCCCGGACCACATGAACACACACTTCTATGCACCCACCCACCCACCCACACACACACACACACACACACACACACACAGCAAAATCAAAGTTACATAAATGCACTGGAGTAGTAAACCTTGTCCTAAATACTCCCTGGAGAGCAAGGCCACTAAAGTACATATGCCTCAAGCTCGGCCCTTCAAGGAGCCCACCCAAGCATTCGCAAGCCGTTAAGCTGTCCGTTGTCGATCGATGACCCCTTACCATGCTCTGTGTCTTGCTGTAATACTCGCAGGCATGGCCAGTGCACAAACATATACACACCCTGAGGTGAGCACAGCTGGGTGTCTTTGATGAACAGTTTCATTAAAGCCAAAGATCTGAGCTCTAATCGAGTCTACAGATGCTGCAATGGGTGTAATTGTCTATTACTTCTAACCCACAGCCAGGCAGGGCTCATTGTCCGAAGCCGAATGCATTCTTGGGTGTGCGACTCGGTCTGTTCTTGAACTCCCGACATTTTTCACATTCTGAAACAGAACTAGTCTTTTTTTTATGGTATTTTTTTTTTTTACATATAATCATGAATCTATTAACAAAATTTATGAAGATAGCAAAATTATAAAAACAGTTTTTTTTTAAAAGTATTCACCCTATTGCTGTGAAATTATTGGGCATAAACAATTGCCATCACAGGTGAACAGTGGTGGATGAAATATAAAACCATGTACTTGAGGAAAAGTAGAGATACAATGGGTAAAATATTACTCCAGTAAAAGTGTCCCTTTACACTTTCTCTTAACGAAAATAACAAACGTATTTTGCCTTTGAATGTGCTTAAGTGTCTAAAGTACTAGGATTTATTATGTTGATAATGTTCCTACTATCATTTATGTCACAAGACTCTTGGTAATCAACTCGGTTTATGTAAAAAGACTCTAATGTGACTCTCAGCACACTGATCTATTAACAGAATAATATTTAAGAGTCAAACACTGATAAATATCTCTTTAATTAAACATGAGCCCAAAAAGATTTTTTTCAATTACTTAAATAAAAAGTTCAAACAAGGCCACGGGTGTTGTTGCGAGTTTGAGTCGGATTTCTTCCATCATTTATTCCTCTTAAAATGTTCTGCTTGCTGTTGAACTGATGCTGAACTGTATGTTGTGCTAAGTGGATACACCAAGCGCCAATCAAAACAAGTTCAAATCTGAGCGACCCTGATTGGTGGTTTGTTGAGTACAAAGTAAAACGTTTGACTTTGAAATGTAGTGTAGTTCAAGTAAACGTCTCACCAAATAGTAATACTTCGGTAAAGTGCAGACACTTGAAAAACTCCTTAAGTACAGTAACGAATGACATTTACTTTGCTTCTGTTCACCACTGCAAGTGACATACCCTAAAAAAAAGTTTGCAGAAGAACTTTTCTAAATCAAAGGCATTATGAAGGAACATGATGTTGATAATTCACCCGGCAGGGTTATAGAAATATCTCCCAAACTAAAAAAAAAAATCGAACAGCAAGGGTACATTAATTATTTAAAAATAAAGAATATGGTGCAACCTTGAGTCTGCCATCAATTGATAAAGGAATCCATCCAGTGAAATTTAGTGAGTGGGAAAAAGTGCGTAAAACCTTCGGCTTCATCAGAACGTATTGAGTTCAAATCCTAGCACCACTGAGCTGCCACTACTGAGCCTGCCAGTGAAGCCTGTAACCCCTTAACTGTTCAGTTGTATAAAAGTCACTCTGAATAGGGGCAACTGCCAAAACGCAAACGTTCACAGCAGTGTAAATACTGCAATGCAAGCAGTTATATGGTGGAAAGTAATAGTTCAGTGGGTAAAGCTCTCGGTTGCTGATTTGGAAGGCCGGAGGTTTAAGCCCAGGGTTTAAGCTACCATTCCTGGGCCCTTAAACAAGGCCCCTTAACTCACTGCACTTCAGGGGCACTGTGTCATGGCTCATCCTGCAGTGTGGCCCCGGCTTTCTAAAATTCCCCCGTGTTGTAATGTACACATGACAAGTAAAAAAAAGCCCCTTTGCCTCCTTTTACCATTTTATAAACACAGATACCAGTCCTGTATATTAGATTTTAATTAACAATACAATGGTAATAAGTTACAAATACCACAGTGTGTAAGAGTGAAATCAACTTATGACCTGCACTGGCTGAAACTGTATATGCATCCGACATTTTATGGAAAAACACATAAGTGAACACAGAAAAAAAACCTAGAAATGCATTATTTTACTGAAGTACTCTATAGGAAGGGCAAGACCTTTCCCCCATATTTTCTGAGGAGGCTGCGGTCCTTTAACATCTGCCAGGCAATTCTGAGAATGTTTTACAAAACAGTGCTCTCCTGTATGCTGTGCCATGCTGGGGAAGCAGGCTGAGACGCACAAACACACTCAACGGACTGATGCGTAAGGCCAGCAATGTTGTTGGGGAGAAGATGGATTCTTTGACGATAGGTTCTGAAAGGAAAATGCTGTCCAAAGTACATTTCATCTTAGACAACTCCTCCCACCCACTAAATAAAACACAGGTCAGTCTAAGGAGTACTTTCTGTGACAGCCTTAAGACCACAAAGCGCCACAGGAAATAATTTCTACATGTGGCCATCAAACTATATAACTCCTCCCTCTGAGTGTTAAACAGCTGGTACACGTTACAGATATTGAATTTGATTTTATTGATTTATAGCTATAGTATAGCTACACTTATATAATGTTAATACCTTGGGGAAACTTATGTGTAATAATTTAAACTTTAGTGCAATAATTGTTATATGTGCAATAGCTTTAACTGTAGTCATAAAAGTCTGTAGTATTAATGTAGTTTAACTTTTTCTGCCACCTATTTTACTGCTGCTACACATTTACATGCAGAATAGTGAAACAAGATTGGAAATTCATTGATTGTACAGCATCTATACCTAATATATATAATATAACTTATTAATATATGACATTATTTGAAATGTGATATATATGTTGTGATGATGGGCCGCAAACTCAACCGCCAGCAGGTTGCGGAAGGACCCCACTAAGGCGGCGCAGCCTAGCATGAAGGACAAGGAGGCGTGGCATCCCGAAAAAAAATGGCTGGAGCTCAATTAGAGTGGCAGCTCCTCACTGTCTTCAAGGCCAGCAAAATCTATAAAAGGATGCCGGGAGGACACTGAGGGGAAGAACCTTTGGCTCCTGACTAATGGTGGCTCTCTCACCTATTCTCTCTCACCACAGGCAAAGATGTCAGATGCGGAAGAGGAATTTCCGTAGAAGAAGGCCCTGACCCCTACGAGCCAATGGCGACCTGGGCAGGGCCAGCCCACCTGTCGAGACCTGAGGCATCAGAGCATGGCGGGAACACCCCGCTCCTTCTCCCGCTCCAGCCACTCCACACCCCCTTTCCTGAGCACCAGAACGATTTTACCCCTTTTTACTTTTAGTTTTAACCTCCAATAAAGACACTGTATTCCCAATATGAGTTTCCTGCGTCTGTGTTGAGCCCGATGCAGTGGCGAGTCACCACAATATTTATTTATATATATAATAGATATATATTTTTCTTTTTACTTTATTGTACTGAGAGCAACAAGGAACTAGCAATTTTACTGTGGGATCAATAATGTATTTAGTTTCAGATTCTGACTTGCATCCATATTCCTCTACAAATTAAAAACACACACACTCCTAGACTTTGACCATCTCCACAGACACAATCACAAACATCAGACTGACATCGGTGAGAACAATCATCACCAATCCAGCCATCATGCAACAGCCCTGCGCTACATCTACACCTCACCGCAAAACAACGCAGAACTCATTTTTCATCAGCAAAAGCAAATGTGCCATCTCCCAGCCCAGCACACCCAGCACCTCCGACTCCACTGGGGACGAGAACAAATTGGTCCTGCTTTCGGGGTGTGAACCGCTAACCACCTGCTCACCTCTTGTGAAAATGAGCACTGCTTTCAATGTGCTTATTGCTAGGAAAGCTTGCAGATTCAGACAATTTAAACTCCCACTGGAAAGATCATCCCCCTTTGGTTAACTCATGTGTGAGAGCAACACCACTGTTCCTGAAATAAGCAAAGTGCATCATGATTTGATAAAGTGGTCATAAATTTACTGTATATTACAGGTAGCGAGGTAGTGCATGCGTTCAGCACCACAGGAAGATGTACAGTGTTATCTTTTTCTCCACAGAAAATAAGCAACCATTTCAGTCTGATTTAGTCTCATGGAAAACGAAAAAAGCAATAAAAATGAAGTGAGAAATAAAAGTTTTTTAGATGATCAAAAAGTAGAAAAATATAAATCATATAAAATTAGAAAACAGACTTTCAGGTCTTTCCTGAAAAAAATAAAATAAAATCCAAAATGAAAAACAAAATGTATATCGATTTTCATTATAATTACATTATCAATATCAGGCAATATTTAGTATTTATCAATATATACAAAATGAATGTAAAAATCACATCATGCTAATATTTCTGCATGCAAAAACCCCACAGAACATGTGCTCCAATTCCAGCTAATGAACCTCAGCATGACATGCTGTAGCCTCACTAAGTCCAAAAGGAATCCATCAAGCCTACAGAGCTTGCCCAGAGACAGCAGGGAGCAGGAAAAATCATGGGACTGGGATGTGTTCGTTAAACATTTCTCAAAGTCACGGTACTGTTGAAGCCACTGATGGGGCTAGCAAAGTGTTGCTTTAACCCGCCGCTGATCGCTGCAGCTGGTGACACACTGAGGAGAAATGTGAAGGAATAGAAAGAAGCGTGCTGTGATCTGTCTATCCCCTAAAGAAGAAGACGTGATAGGGTGCCAACCCACAGCTTGTCCTCATTCACACCACCTGATGCGCGCATCCAGCCGGGATGCTAATTATCAGCAGCGGCTAATTGGTTTGCTGGACCTGTACAAAGGCTCATGTGACAGCTCCACACATCCTAATCACCCAGCATTCTCTCAATGCACCAGGCGTAATTAATTAATAATAAGAAAACAGAAGGGAAAGCAAAATTTCGGGTGTGATGGGGATGAATTTATAACACCATTTATACACCGGTGATTTATTAGTTGACCCGCAGACCAAGCGAGAATTAAAAATAGAAGGAACTTTCTCTTAGTTTCGCTTGATATAGACACCACTTACGTCACTCACGTTAACACGATCTATGTTTGATTCGTTTGATTAGCAGAACTAAAGACTCCCTCTTATAGATCACAGCCACCCAACTGTCCAAAACACAAAGAACACATGGTGCTAACTAAGAGACAAGCCGATGCTAATGAGGACCCACAGTTCAGACGTGTTCATCAACTGCCTTTGAACCGCACTTTTTTTTCTAAAGGCCCAGCTATAACGAGCAATGAACTGCTAATTATCCTAAAAAAAGGACTTCAAGGCAAACTGCTCCATAGTTTGCCCTGTGTTACGACAGAACACATGAATACGGCAATCTGAAGTAAATCCAACACACACACACACACACACACACAGTGTTGACAGAATTAGAAATCGGTTTATGAGAGGACCCTTTCTGAAGACGAGGTGAGATAAGCAAGATTGGGATGGTTTGGTCATTTGCAGAGGTGGGACATGGGGTCATCATCATTTGAAGAATGTGAGGAGGAAAAAAAAGGAAGGCTAAGGAGGAGGTCTATGGATGTGGTGAGGTGAAAGACATGCAGGAGGTTGGTTTTAAAGAGGCAGATGTTGACCAGAAGCAGCCAAAAATAGAAGTTGTTCTATCTATCTATCCATCCATCTATCTATCTATCTATCTATCTATCTATCTATCTATCTATCCATCCATCCATCCATCCATCTATCCATTCATCTATCCATCCATCCATTAGGAAGCAGCAAACATGTGGAATATAAATGTACGCTTGGATATTTGCCTTAGGTTTCCATTTTCACTTGATTAAAATGCTCAACATTATAAAAGAACGATCATTTAAAACTCAATAATGGCTTAAAGCTCCAGTCCGTGCTCCATTAGACCCCCAGCATTTAATGAAACAAAAGCTGTGCATTAGAAATGTAACATTATTAGGCATGGGTAATTAAGCATTAGCTCTCTAGCCAGGCTTTGTGTGCCGGGTTGCCAGTTCACAAGCCATGTGACCTTTACACTTCCGAAAACCACACTGAATCCGTTTTCCTGCGAGTCGCCAACAATCGTTGTTTACAATGGGCCGTCTGCACGTCTTCTTACGACTGCGTTGTGTTCGTAATAAATACCGTGCACAAGAAACAACCCTTTTCTGAGTCACTAACAGAGTAATGGTGCTGGTTAAGATTTCCCTGAGTTTCGTTCACAGCAGGAACTCGATGCCACCAGCATAACAATGCACAGGATCGAGTGTTTTCCAAAACCGTTCCGCTCACACTACTGTATTCTTTCGGTACCAAACCCTGTGCTAATATCCGACAGCTGCATTATGTAACTATTTCTGTATAATTGTAATAAAACACTAGTTCAGCAACAAAAAATATTTAAGAATTAAGTACAGTGTTGCGATTAACACTCATGCAAATTAAATAGTATTTTACTTGGTACTTTTTTATTTAAATATACATAAAAAATCTTGAAAACCTATTTGGATTTTTATACAATTCATATAGCAATATCATATGAAAGTAGACATCAATTTGTATAAAGTAGAATATGATTAAAAAAAAAATGAATGAAATCACAATTTTTATGCAAACATTTATTCATATCTGTATTTGTATTCGGATTGAAAACTGAAGTAGAGTTAGAGGGGTGTGGCAGTTATTATTATGCTGCAGCAGTGGTGGACGAAATACATAAACCACTTGAGTTAAAGTAGAGATCCGGTGGGTCAAATATGACTCCGGTAAAAGTGTCCCTTTAATCTTTCAGCTGAGTGAAAGAACAAAAGTATTTTTCTTCAAATGTACTTACGTATCCAAAGTACTATGATTTTTAATGGCTATAATTTTCCAATTTTCATTTTTGTCACATGACTCTTTACTTAATCAACTTAGTTTATGTGAAAAGACTCAAAATGACTCTCAGCACACTGATCTATTAATAGAATGATATTAATGGGTCAAACACTGATTGATATCTAATAAAATTATCATGAGCCCCAAACATTCTTTTTAACTACTTCAATAAAAATCGCACAAATCAGGCCACGGGTGTTGTGGGGAATTCGAATGAGGAGTTTCTTTCATTATTTATTCATCTCAAAATATTCTGCTTGCAGTTGAACTGACGCTGGTCTGTATGTTGGTGATAAGTAAATACACCAATTGCCAAACAATACAAGTTCAAAACGAAGCATGAGCTCTACCCTGATTGGTGTCTTGCTGCGTGCTTGCTGAGGTTTTTATATTCTCCTAAATAAAAAGGAACGACTGATTTCGCAAAATGTAGTTAAGTCAAAAGGAAGATATTTGACTATGAAATGTTGTGAAGTTAAAGTAAAAGTCTCCCCAAATGGAAATACTTTAGTAAAGTACAAATACATTAAAATGCTACTTGGATTATGTAACTCATTATATTTATTTCATTGCTGTTCACCACTGTGCTGCAATAATTATTACAAAGAATCTGGTTGGTTTGATTTCTGAAAAGATGAACAAATTGGTACCATAATGCAAAACAACGAGCTGCTGGTTGACAGACAGTTAATGGGAACCACTAGAAATTCCATGGTACTGAATATGGTTTGTCTATGTGTTCGCAAAACTTTTTTGTTAAATCCACCGAGATCACGATTCCATGGCACAAATAGCCTCATAGTGTGTATCATTTTAAAACATGAGTTAGTTCCAAATAACATATCCCGATTTGGTTACATCTCCCTCATGCCTAATACACAAGCTTCTCCAAATGAACAAAGTAGAAGTTATGTGTACTCTTTGGTCCCACAAGTCATTATAATGACAATTATAATCATGTACCTGCTAGCTGATGTTATTACTTCGCGTTATTATTATTATAATTTTTAAGCTTACACTTCATAAGCTGTGTGATTCTAAAGTAAGCTAGAAGCTAAATGCATTTCGGGTTACAACTAAACCTAATTTCTTGTACAAATTTGTACCAAATAATATATCTAGATTTGTTTACATCTCCCTCATGTCCAACGCAAGCTTTTCCAAATCAACAAACTAGATATTTGTAGTGTTTGGTCCCACATGCCATACCACAAGGCCATTCTCATTTTCTTTTCTTGATAGTTTACTTTATTGTTCCAAAGATGAACCCATAATTTCAATAATACAATTGTATTATTACAATAATACAATAATAATAATTATAATAATGGACCTGTGAGCTGATACTCATTTTTCTTTTATTTACACTTACAAATGTAAGATAGAATTGAAATGCATTTCGGGTTATAACTAAACATACAATAGTTTCATCTATAAAATGTTAATGTTAAATGTTAAATATATGAAACCTGTTTGCTGCTCCAGGTTGAGATTAAAATATCTGTTTTTAAGGGTGATGTACATGGGTACAGAGGTATATGCGGATGGTGGGAATGGGGTGACTGATAGAGTGGAATCAAATTCAGTGTCAACATCGAGATTTTTTATTTAGTTTATACGGCTATAAAAGTAATTTGGAAAAGACGCATTGTGTGATTTGCTGCAACAAAAACCCAAACCTTATATGTTTACCTGATACTGAGATTGTTTAAAGCATTGACATGACCATTTGAGGGTAATGACCAGATTGCTAATTCAAATTAACATGCTGGCAGGGTTTCTTTTTAGCAGCTGTTTAGATAGATGATCAACAGAACAATTTGTCATTTTTAGAAAGCTTATTACTCTCCACCCCCGCTACGTTGATCTAACCAATTTGCCCTAATGACAAAGTGACATTGCGTAGGCTTTTTTTTTTTTATCCTGTGCAGCACAGATATTTTCCATTATGAATTAAAGCCTAGACAGGACCTGTTATGAAAGACCTTGAATTTGATCCCCTTGTGGAGAGTGTTCGCCGTGAGGGAATGTGGGAGTCGGTGTTACAAGCCAGGTCTTCTAAAACATGACATATTTAGTGGTTTATTTTTAGAGACGCAAGACTGTTTTATTCCAGACTGCTCCCGGGCTTATGTTATGCTGTTTTGCGTTCTGGGGGCAGCTCTGATCGTGTAATGCATCCGTGTTTGACTTTTGATTAATTTATGGTTAGCAAAGAATGCTAGTTTGTCAACAAACAGTGCTTGCAAGACTTCCCTCCAATGTCAGGATGTTAATCGCCTTGTGAAGGCATGAGCTGTTGCTATTTCAAGCACGAAAAAGTCGAGATAAAAAAAATATATATATAGTCTGTAAGTCATTATATTGACAAGTAGGAAGGTGAGTCTTAGTGTTAGCACAAAGCTTCGGTTCACCACAGGTGTCTGCTAGCATATGCAAAGCTGTCTAAAATCTATTATACATATAGATATATGAGGTGGTATTGCAAAGTTTTGAGTCTCGCTCTCTTTACAAGAAAACATCTCATTATATATAAGTATATATTAGTTTAAACACTGTCACCTCCAAATAGTCCCCTTGCACAGCAATACAGCGCTCTCAGCATTCCTGCCACTTCTCGATTATGTCCTGGATATGTTCTAATCTGTGTGTTCTGTATTGTTTAAAGATTTATAATCGCACTCTTGATGTCGCCCAAATGAGGATGGTTCCCTTTTGAGTCTGGTTCCTCTCAAGGTTTCTTCCTCATAACACCTAAGGGAGTTTTATCTTGCCCCAGTCGCCATGGCTGCTTGTCAGGGATAAATACACACCATTTACCTTAACACTTAAATTTTGTAAAGCTGCTTTGAGACAATGTCTGTTGAGAAAAGCGCTATAGAAATAAACTTGACTTCTTTTGAAGCGTGTCAAGCAACTTCTGTTTGCACTGGATCTCCGAAATGGTGTGGTGTGTCAGATTTGGCTGTTTTCACACAGAGTTTCACATTTGCTCTTTGTTCTAACTTTGTCCGTAAGGAAACCGTGAAGGTGGTAACGTACATGGTCAGAATAGCACCAGTTTGCACCATTAGTCTCAAAACTTTTTTGATACCACCTCGTAGACCACCCACATAAATGAAACTCACACGATTTGTGTTTTTGTTTCAAACTGAAATATATTCAGCTAACAAATTAAAACACACAGTTCACCCTTATCCTTTTGTTGAAACTTTTCTAGTCAGATGGAAACGTTCTTTTTGAGGATGATAATGCTCCATCCGCAGGACACAGAGCTCACTGAATAATTTGATAAGAATGAAACTGATCATAAATCATATGTTATTGACCTCGCTAAAAAGAGAAAGGCACGGAAGTGGAGGTGCTGTGTGCCAGGCAGTCTTGGCTCTCTTTAAGAACTTGTCTGCTCAGTGTTTCTGAAATATACATGATCGTATATATAAAACTAATCCCCAACTATACACTACAGAGCCATGTGTTAAAAAAAATCACAGATTCAACATCTGTTCGCTCGTTTGCTACATTTCTAAAGGGCTTATCTGAAAAATGTCTGAAAATAATTTTACTTTATTTAGGAAATAAAGGCATCTTTTCATTGAAAAAAAAAGAAAAATGATCATAATCTATCATTACATATGGTAACACATACATATATACATTTGTAGAGATTCATATCAACTTTTTGAACGTCCCACTTAGCATTTAGTCCCTAAATGCTGTAATAATAACCTTCACTCTTCTATGAAGATGTTCCACTAGACTGTTGTGGAGATCTTTGCTCATTCAACCACAAGGGTGTTAGTAAAGTCAGGTATTAATGTAGGTGTGGAGGCCTGGGGTGCAGTCAGTGTTCCAATTTACCCTAAGAGTGTTCAGTAGGGTTGAGGTCTGAGCTCAATAGTAGGCTACTCAAGATCTTCCACTCCAACCCATGGAAACCATATATTCATTGAGCTGGCTTTGTGCACAAGAGCATTGTCATGCTGGAGCAGATTAGGGTCTCCTTTAGCTGTTCTTATTTGATGAAATGTCACAGTGATGATTCTCTACAGAGCAATGTGGTATTTGGTATGTGGAGATAGTGTATTTGTTAGACAAAAGGCAGGCAACATATTTTCATCTGGCTCCAAATCATTTTAAAAGCACTGTAGACAGTTTTATACTTTGAGTAATTTTTTTTAATTTATTTGTATTTTTTTTTTTTTTCAAACCTAGCATTGATTGACAGAGATTCCAAATAAAAAGTGCAAATTTGACACCAAGTGCAATTAATTTTGCCTCCCGTTACTGTTCATAGAGTTGAAAATGTTACTTTGTCAATTGTGTGATACTTTGGATAAATATTTGTTAGCTTTTCTGATGGTCACTTCAATTTTTCCTTCCAATTAAACACATGCAATAGTATGACAGAAATGTTTTGAAAAATGATACCAAAAATGTGAAAAAAATTAAAATCTAAATCTAAGAGAATGCCTGCTGTGTTTTCAGTTACTTGCAACAAAATCTTACAATTTTAATATCTGCTCTTATTTATTTTTATGTTTATTTGTCCAAACATGCTCCTGAGGTACCAGCCATCCAGTTTTCTTCAACTGGAGACCACCAGCTGCTGAAGCTGCTCTAGGTCTAGATTGGACTGTAATGAGACAAACAGTCCACTACAGTGGCTCAGGACTACGATTGTTTTGCTATCAAGTGTCTATCAGTAAACAGTTGATAACCTCAACAAATGATGGAAGTATAAAGACTGGATATTCAGTGTCATCCAGATGAGGATGGGCTCCCTTTTAAATCTGGTTCTTCTCAACTGTTTTTTTCTTACTTTCGTTATTGTTTTTTTTATTTCTTATTGCCGTTGTCACCACTGGCTCGCTCATTAGGGAAAAACTTATAGGGACTGATTAATAAATGTAAAAGTTATATTTGTTCTGTAGAGCTGCTTTGTGAGAATTGTATATTGTTAAATGCACTATACAATTAAAACTAAATTAAATTTGAGACTTTTCAGTTCCTGAATCACAGTTAAGCTTAAACTGACTACAATTTGGACACTGGACACTGAATTTGGACACTGAATCTGAGACTGAATTTGGACACTGGACACTGAATCTGAGACTGATTTTGGATACTGGACACTGAATTTGAGACTTTTCAGTTCCTAAATCACAGTTAAGCTCAAACTGACTACAATTTGGACACTGGACACTGAATTTAAAACTGAATTTGACACTGGACACTGAATTTGAGATTGAATTTGACATTGGACACTGAATTTGAGATTGAATTTGACACTGGACACTGAATTTGAGATTGAATTTGGACACTGGACACTGAATTTGAGACTGAATTTGACACTGGACACTGAATTTAAGGCTAAATTTGACACTGGACTTTGAATTTAAGACTTTTCAGTTCCTAAATCACAGTTAAGCTCAAATTGACTATAATCTGAACACTGGACACTGACTACAGCCTGTACTTTATTGATTTATTTTAGAAAAAAATATATATATATATGAATATATATTTTTCCATATGCAAAATGGTAGCAAGATATATTTTGCTCATAATAATTAAAAAAACCCTCAATAGGGCCTGTTAGTAAATAATAGTTTGCGGTTATGCAAAGAATAAAAAAAAAGAATAACGAGTAAACCGGAGCCTTTCCTTTAATTAATTTCTTTTTGGATCACAATTTACAAGTGGAAATTTCCACTGGGAAATGCAGTCTGTTTGGCATATTAATGCCGGAGAATATATTGCGGTTTCAAATGATGTCAATGCGTGATTGAGAGCGCTGAGCTTTCTGACTCCACACTGGAGGATCAACTCTGCGAGTACTGATTGTAAGGGGAGCTCTGATTGGCATTCAGGGCAGCGGTTAGCTGTGTCAATCCACTGTAATATCCACCGTCCATCCTCTAGGGTCTGATGTTTAACTGAAAAAGCACTCGATTCTGACAAAAGCATGTCAGAAATGTTCGTAATGCCCTTTCAGATTGTCATGTAAAGTCTGGTTTGTCAAGGAACTAGTGAGTAGAACCAAACACACATACTGAGCATTCTATAAACGTTCATATCTGATTCTGTTGCTTAGGCTTGTTGTGTCAGAACACATGACACCGCCAGCATTAGCCTGAGATCTCGACCTCATCAGGAAAGACTTTGGTCTGCAGGAGGAGGGGGACACGATAAGGGAAATCAGATGCATGCTGGGATGCTTAGAGAACGCTCCAGGGTCACACTCAATCGCCAGAGTAATCTCCAACCTCAATATCATTTACATAGGCTTCCTTCTTCCGAGTGTCTTCTACCAAAGAATGAGATGGATTATGGTGATGATCCTGTCTTTGGAATGCTTTTAGAAAAGCAATATGTTTGCGTCGAAAGAAAAATAGAGAATTTATGTATGTGACAGTGTGAAATGGACAATTTAGGAGACAAAAAAAAAAAAAAAAAAAAAAAAAAAAAAAACTGACTCAGAGAAATCGAAAACCAGGTCTAGGATGAAAGAGGTGAGATAAATATATTGCTTTACTCCAAAGGAAGAACATAAATAAAAGGAGATGAGAGGGTGGAACTACAAAGAAACAGAACGGAATGCCAGAAGCCCTGTCTCCTTCAGTTGACAGTGAAAGATCCCAGCCACGTTTCCTCCTGTCCCCCGGCTGATAATGCACTGTAATGATTTCATAAACCAAATCCTCAAGTCCCATTAGTTTCAAGCCTGCTCAGGACAGCTCAATTCCCCTGGGTGCTTCCTACATAAGGATCATTTCATCTGCACTGGCTGCTTCTAGACCTTTCAGTAGGCAACACAAGCTGATCGTGACACTGTAAACACCACTGCAAAAAAAGGGTAATTTTTTATATTCAAGTGGCTTGTAATATTCTGTTTTCTTCAAGAGAACATTTAGAGAAGTAGTGATGGATGTGTGGTGGCCTGGGAAAACCTCTCACATAGGAACATATTGACATTTTGTACGATATACAGTATACTTCTGAAAACTTTCCCGAACAGAAATATGTTGCAAAGTCATAATCTGGGAGTATTCATTCAAACAATGTGTTCTGACCACGGCACAGAAGCAATGTGTGTGTCTTGACAGCTGGTGTCTGTTTATCAACTGAATTTGCTGACGCATTTTCTAATTTTAAAAAACGTAACTGGTCAAGCACA
This sequence comes from Silurus asotus, assembly GCA_024362625.1. NCBI lineage: Eukaryota > Metazoa > Chordata > Actinopteri > Siluriformes > Siluridae > Silurus > Silurus asotus. Next base: position 7,196,247 of record MU551534.1, read on the forward strand.
CAACAAACCACCAATCAGGGTCGAGCGCACGCTCTGTATTGAATTGGTGGTATCTTCTTAACACCAACATACTGTTCATCAGCATCAGTTTAATACCGAGCAGAACATTTTGAGAGAAATAAATGGATGGAAGAAACTCGAACTTGCCTCAACACCCGTGGCCTTATTGATGATGATCTCTTTTATACAAGAATTTCAGGCTTAAGGGCCTTGCTCAAGGGCCCAGCAGCAGCAGCAGCAGCCAATTTTTCAAGAACGTGCTCGGAAACAGATCGACATATCTTTTCTTCATTTATTAATTTTTTTTCCATTTACGGCATTCGGCAGATGCCTTTATCTCATTCATAATTGCAACTGAGCAGTTGAGGGTTAAGAGCGTTGCTTAAGGGCCCAGCAGCGGCAGCTTAGTGCTTTTGGGATTTGAACTTATAACCTTCGGCTCAGCGGTCCAGCATCTTAACCACAGCGCTATTTCTTCCCTTCTTTTCCTTTTTTTTCCACCACATGCATTTTGATTATATGCCCTACTCTGCAATCTTAGCAAGTAAAATTAATGTGAAACATATCTAGTATTTCTTATTATAACATTAGCTTAAGAAATTGTAATAAAAACTCAACATTGTAGCTTTTTTATTCTATTGGCAGATTGAAATAAGTGCAGATTTAATAATCTTAGATTTGAGTTATTCTACTCTAATTATAAGCAATACTAGATATATTTGTCTTTTGTTATATTTACACTTGGCAATGATCTGAGGATTGGCTTTTGAGTAACAGTGCAGTGTTGAATTTATTTGCATTTTATTTATAAAGATCGTTAAACGTCCCTACCTAACAAGCCAGTGGTGACAATGAAAAGACAAGACTTCCAGAAACGACATGAGGAAGTAAACTTTGGGAATTGGGGGCGTGGGGTTGCTTGAGTAACCACACAGTACTGAATGTGTTAACATTTCACTCATTGATTGTTTAACAGAAGACATTATAACCAACCAGATTTTTTTAAGGTGTAATGAATTCAGTTCCACCCAGATGAAAATGGGTTCCCTTTTGAGTGTCAATGTTTCCTCCTCATACCATCTCAGGGAGTTTTTCCTTGAATTGGAATTGAATTGCGTATGTAAACCAGCAAGCCTGAGAAGACAATAGAAAGAAGCAACTCCCTGAGAAGTCATGAGGAACAAACCTTCTGAGGATATGAGGAAGGCTTTCTTCTGAGGAATGCATTGCCTTCTGGTTGAAACTAGATAAAGGAATGATAAGACATTTGCATCTATTAATTGTGAATTTAAATAGTGCAGAATATTAGGATAATATTCAATATACAGTGAGCACATTGTGAACAGGAGTCCTGGGATGAGTCGTTATGATTACAGCAGCTCTACCGAAGTCTTGCACTTGAGCCCGTTGTTTCGGGGGAGTACAAATCTATACGATATCCAAGTGGGACCATCGAAAGAAGCAGATAGTGAGCCAAAATTGCAAAAGTTCCAAGAAATACTAAAGTATTAGGATCAATCAGACACATCCAAAGTGCAAACTGATCCACATCCCTACAGATGTTATACTTACACCGTCTTTATTAATAATCACAGTGGTATTTCTCCATAAACCTTCTGGGTATTAGACTAAATATTGTCTTTAGAGTTGAAGAGACAATGATATATAAATTGATATAATGCTATATGCAGGGCCTAGTATACATCAGTCACCCCTCAGTCAGTCACCCCTCAGTCAGTCACCCCCCAATCAGTCACCCCCAATCAGTCAACCCCCCCAATCAGTCACCCCCCCAATCAGTCACCCCTCAAGTGCATAATAGACTACATACATAGTTTACTTTTCCATCAATTAGATGATTTCTACATTTTTGTTAATAAAAAGCTTCACAAACACTTCTTTTTAAATAAATTCCAACTAATGAAATGTAGCCGTGCAACGCTAATGCAATATTGGCTTAAATAATAGATTTATTATAACATAAACTGTAAATGATACTATAGCTCACCAAAAGCACACCAATATGGTGTGCTATATAAAAAAAAAAACAATGAAGTTGGCAATAAAAACAAGGATAACTGTTTAGGATTTTTTAAAGGAAAAATGTATTGTAAGCACTTTTTATTAATTTTTTTGCTACTGCTTTTAGTCTGTGCTTTGTCATTGTGTAAAGTACTGCCAATAAAGTAGTGTACGTGGTGAACTAATAAGCTAATGGTATAAATCCAACAATTCTCTAAGCTATAGTCTAAAGCTGATAAAGTTGTGCACATTCTTAAAAATGGCTCTTCCTGGTCCACATGGCATGTCTTTAAAAAATGTACAGCTATTTTCAGTTCACTGTGTTTGATCATTATTAGAAATATAGCTTCCTTGATACATACAGTGTCTCACAAAAGTGAGTGCACCCCTCACTTTCCAGCAACTATTGAAGTATATCTTCTTAAGGTACAATACAATAGAGAACTGCAACTTGGATATATTTTAGAGTAGTCAATGTGCAGCTTGGGTAGCAGTACAAATTTATAATAGCCGTTATTGTCTACATAACTGGCAACAAATGTGAGTACACCCTAAGTGATAACAGCTGTATGTTGTTTAACCGTGCAAAGCCACACGTTTTATTCATCATGTTTATGTTTTTTTTCTGCTTGAAAGGACCAAATTTGTGTATTTTGTATTTAAGCAGTTAAAATGTGGTGCTTTGAGTATAATTCTGATAAAACTGACCACTGGATGTATGAAGGAACATGAAACCTCATGGTAAAGCACATGTTCAAAACGATGCACTGCGATACACACTTTTTTAAAATTGAAGCATCACATCATTAACGTTTATAACACTTTAACTGTTAAATTCTGTAACACTGCTTTGAGACAATGTCTGTTGTGAAAAGCGATATTAAAATAAACTTGACTGGACTTCACTTATGTCTATACACTGATGAATCTGTGAATCTTACATATATATTAAAAGGTTTCCTACTGAACAATCATGGATATACAGCCCAGAGCCGTATTCATATTTTTTTAACTCATTGCTATTTGAATTGAATGAATTGGGGTTAAGCTTCAAAAGGTAGCCTGTAAAATCATCTGCTATTGAGACATTTATTTAGAGCTAGCGCTGCCCATTTGGCTCTGTACCTCCGGTCTGGATCTGGCTACAGGCTACATGACTTAAATATCCAGCTTGGTTTAACCAACTTTCCATAAACGCTTGCAATTCCTAATAAACTGCAATATATCATATACCGATATACCCAATATATCGGTATCTTTGAGCATAGCTTAACCTTAGCAGTTATGTTCTAAGAATTGAAAAGCAGAATCGGTTGGTAATCTTTGCAAAATCTTTCTTATGTATTGCCTCTGCTCTGCTTAGTCTATTGTGTGGCATGATCACATCCTCTTTTACTTTACAAATGATTCTTGTTCTCACTTTGTAATTTTAGCCATAAAGAATCTTGCATTCGCCTCCATTATCTACATCATCGCCCGACAATTTTAGATATCGTTTCATTTAAACTGCACCCCCGAAGTTTAGTGCCAGGTTTTGCGAAACACAGTCATTTCCTTTTAATGACCTAAAAAAAAAAAAAAAAAAAAAAACGATCCAAAAGAAATCCTCGAATGAAGACAAACAAGACAAGCCATTAAACTGCGACAGAAGAAATGGCACCCTATAAAAAGAGAAAGTGTTACTGCGTGCCTGTGGTAGCCGGCATGCTTCAGTGGATGAGCTGAATGTTTAGTTGTCATTTTGTGGTTTTTTAAGCTCTCGGTGCGATTTCTCATTTACGGAACTTTGTGTAAATATAAATACTGTGAACGTCTTGGGAAATATACGGTTGATTGGCATCACAGAACCCATGCAAGCATGAAGGGCGGTGTAAACGAAACTTGTAATTCTAGCCAGAATTTCTAGTTGCTGAAAGATTGAAAAGCGATGCCCATTTGTAAGGTAGGAAATGTGAGATATTTTACAGTTGTAATTGTAAGCCTTTAATTGTATTTTGGAGTTTGTTTTAATTTGTTCGCATGGGAAAAAAAAACAAAAAACTATTTGCCTATTTTTGTATAGTTGAACTTTAAAAGTCATTTTTAACAGAGTTAAAGGTTCCACTCAATTGCTCTCCTGTTGTTCTGGGCTTCACGGTGCCGCGATTAGAAGTGCGCTGTACAAAGGTCAGAAAAGCTGCGGAAAAAAAACCTACAGCGAAGATGTGCTCGGAGTGCACCGACTTCGTTTAATGGGATATCACAATGATTATTGAAAATGAGAGACAGAAAATCAACACCAAAAGTGAAGGAAAAGAGGCAGAGGGACTGAGGAATGAAGAGAAGCATAAATATCAACAGAGAAAAGAAAAGAGAAAGGCATAAATATTAACATACTACAGAAATGACAGAGATATATGCACAGACGCTGGAAAATCGAGACAGTAAGCAATGCGAGAGAGAAACAAGACAGACAGAGGTGTTAGATGCTGGAAAAGGAGGCCACAGGTGTCCGTCCAAGCGCTAAGGACTTAGTAAATCTGCATGTCTGGATTTATAGCATTATTCCACACAGAATTGTTTATTTTTATTTTTTTTTACATATTTAGACAAACCAGCAGCAATATACATACACATACACACACTTTTTAGAAAAGTATATTCTGCAAATGCACAACCCAAAAAGCTCCTAATTTAGTATCGTTTTCAGGCAGCACTCTAAAAGTGCTGAATCCCAGACCGATCTGTCAGGGGAAATTCTGAAGGCATCAGATCACCAAAAAAAAAACAAAAAAACATGCAGGGTCCTAATACGATGAATCTCATGAGACAGCCATTAGCTACAGTGGCTCAGACAAAGAGGTTGAGCACTAATTCTGAATGGTGGAAAAAGCCACATTAGTCACCACTCTACTGTAACAAACAAGGATGTGTGTGTGTGTGTGTGTGTGTGTGTGTGTATGTGTGTGTATCTGTGTGTGCGTGTGCACGTGTGTACCCACTTACCGCAAGCCACAACTCCTCACGGCCACACGGCCCATTAGGTGAAGCTAGAAAATGGCACAGAACTTACACACACACACACACACACACACACACACACACACACACACACACACACACACACACACACACACACACACGTGCATTTGTCAGCATTATTAACAGAGGAGCAGGCTTGCCACTATCTTCCTGAAAAGCTGAGGCACGGATGCCATGTTGGAAAGGTCACAGGCTGCCTTCCATCGCTCCTGTTTGTCTGTTTGATTAAGTCTGGCCATTAGGACGCTCGGCCAACACACTGGTCGTGTCCTATTATGCAGGCAGCCAGACTGAATACAAACTAATCAGGGGAAGAAAATAAGCTGTGGGAGGGGAAAAACAAAAACCCCGAAAGGTTGAAAAAAGAGAGGAAAGAGATCAGAAAAGGGAACGGCATGCCGAAAGGGCAACTGCTGCCAGCTTGATGAAACAATCAATCAGCGACGGAGGGACGCGTGAGACAGATAAGGTGAGGGAGAAAGTACCGTGAGAAAAAGAAATGTAAAATAAATAAATAAATGGACGCAATAATGTCTGGGGTGGTAATGAGGAAAAAAAAGGGGTTTTGTTCAGGATTGCAGTAGATAAGAAGAAGGAAGGAAGAGGACGCGTGGGACAGAGAAAGCAACACTGTTAGTCTGTTCAGCTCTTTCACACCTCTATTGTTTCTCGCATAGACGCGGGTACCAAGCGCTTTTTGGCTAATTTATCCAGCCGAGGATTATTGACGTCTCCTCTCGCTCTGTCCCTTTGCAGATGATTGTAGATGAACACAAACCCGAGAGACTGACGGAGTAGCGGACGTCTTACATAAGCGCGACGGATAAAAACAAATTGACCACCCACACGCCTGTGCACAGCTTCGCCGTCAGTGGCCTGAGTGAGGTGGCACAGGTTTAACTTTACAAAGACAGGATAGCGTGCGGTGCAAACTTCCAATTAAGGGCGCTGAATGCTGCTTGAAAAAAAAAAAAAAGATGGAGGAGAAAGATAAGTGGAAAGGCAGGAGGTAGAGACGCCCTCGTCCTTTATTTTATTCTTACACCCTGTGTGAACGCTTTGGGCTAAACTGCTGGAAATTTGTGTGTGTATTGAGCTGGCTAAATGCTCCGTAATGGATTGTGTGTGGATGTGGATGTGTATGAGGGAGAGAGAGAGACAGAAAGAGAGAGAAAAAAGGGCAAGACGGCCATTGACCTGGCTAAATGTTACATGAGCTCCAACATGAGCTTCCTCCTCTCTTTCTCTCTCTCTCTCTCTCTCTCTCTCTCTCAATATTGATCATTAGCCCTTGTTGTTCATCACTGTCACAAACAGCCCTCGTGACCGTAACCTGGCCTTGTCACAGGTGTGGTCATCAAGGAAGCCAGAACAATCACCAGATAGATGGGTGTTTGTCGCACAGAACTGAAGCTAAACGTGTGTGTGTGTGTGTGTGTAGCGAAAATCACAAAGATGAATCGTTTTCCTCTCCTACAATGACAATTCTATAATACTGCCCAAATTCCCAGGCAAACTGTCCATTTTTCAAAACATACACGCTTACTCACACAAATCTCCAGAACACCAGGTCTTTAAACACACACCTATCACTCATAGGGTAGTACCTTGTTTGGAATTGCGTATTGTTTTGCACACGGCTTCTAGAGCGAAGAGTAATGCTTATTTTCAAATGATCTCGCAGTTCCACAAAAAAAATAATAATTGAGAAATCTCACGATTCTTATTGGCATGACCTTGAATATTTTAACTTTTACAAAAAACAAGGGTTATAAAAATTATAAGACGATTAGTATAAAGAAAAGCTCAAACCTCACTTAACTGCAGACCAGAGTTTCAGGTTGTGCTAGCTTCTGGTGAGTGTGCCCTCTTCTGGTGAGGAGGGAAAAGGTCCTAATTATAGCACGGATAACACTGCAACTAGGCAGTGGGAACAAGGGTCAAAGCCAAATTCGCTGATATATAAAATTGTAATCTTGGATTTAACAACAATAAGGCATGACAAGCCCATCATAGCCAGGAATCCATTACAAATTTAGTTGGTTTAGGTGTGAAGGATGCAATACTCTCCTTCTCAATCACAGCAACACCTGCCGATTGTAGGCATCCGTGAGCTCATGCATGCTAGGTATGGTAAGATTCACATCGGTGCATCTGCAAAAAAATTACCAATGTGATGCATTGATTTTAAAAAGTGTGGATTTGATACAATTTGGCATTTGCTGCACTGTTCTTAACTAATTTGGATTGGTAAAAAAATTATTTATTCATATACAATTAATAGTAGATGATCTATTGTTTTTTTTTATTTAAAAGTGAATAATATTTTGTGGCCAGTATTTGATATGTAGATTGATTTCTCCTCGCTAAACTGATTCTTGAAAGAGTTCTCTCAGGACTGCTGCTGCTAAGTGAATATGAAGTATCACAACGCTATGGAGACCGAGGCGTGTCCTGAGAGTCGCGTAGAATACAGATTAACATGGCAGAGGTAGAGCTGCATCTTCCTGAAGACAGAACAGAAAAAAAAAAAAAATCTGGATTTTTAAAAAGGTTTTTTCTTTATATTTTTGCACTGCAAAGGCCTGTTTGTAAAAGGGCCAAGTCAAAAAGCATTTAGTAAATGTAGGATTTGCTGTCTGTCTGAACCAAAGAAATAAAATGTAACTGTTCGTACCATATTGAATTGCATAGCTTCATATTTTTTCAATGCATCGTATTGCATTGTGTTGAATCCAATCAAAACGGGATCGCACTGCATCGTAACAGGGGTGAATTGTATCGTAACATTGGCTATGCATCGAAATTCAAATCACACTGGCCACAGTTATGGAAATGCGCATCCCTAATGCATACAGATAGCATTTTTATACCAATACTGTGAGCAGCTGTATAAAGTGATGACGCTGGCAAGCTTCAGTCTCAGAGGAAGCATGGGATATCCTTGACTTTCCTCAGTTGGAAGCTAAAACCGGACTCCAAACTGTTGGGTGTGAATGTTGCCAAGATCGAATTATGTTAAAGAAATGGTTGCTAAGTCTTTGCATCAATCCAGTGATACAACAGGGGAACACAGACAGTTAACAAACCAATCAAAGAACAGGGGTCAGGAAAGAGAACTGTAAACGGTGAAGGAAAACTGTAGCACAATTTCCCTAAAACGTGTCAGCAAACGCAAAGGTATATCTATTACAAAATAAACGTTTTCGTTTTTTTTAACAGAATACCGCAAGCTCCTTTTTAATTCAGTTACACCTCTGTCTTCAAAGTGCAGTTTGTTTTTCTGTAGTAAACCGACAAGGAAAAGTGTGTAGGCTATACATGAATGTGCAGCTCCGCAATCAGACTACAGCCTTCAGCATTCTGAAGCGGCAAAGTGTAAAAGAAAAATGCCCAGAGAATAACTGAATTACTAAAATAGTTAAATTGTACAGATCTGCAGTTTTCTGACTCATTAAGTACCTATTCATTCCAGCTATTTTGTTCATTTCAGACCAGCCATTATTGTTTATAATGTTCATTAATCAACAGTAAGTGATTTATCTTGGTCAGGATCACAGTGGATCCAGCGCCTATACAGAAACATGGATCTCTGCAGGACGCCATGAACACATGCACACTTTTAGACCTCAAGGGAATTTCGAGTAGACAGTCCACAGACTGGCATGATTTTCTAGAAAACCTGGAGAACATTCAATAAGTAGTTGTTCTATAGAATGAGTAACCTAAGCTCCACGAACCTTGGAGCTGTGCGGCCATCCATAACGTATGTTTAATGAGACCTGTTCAGCAAACTGTCCTATTAGAGCAGCAACACAATAAGTAGCTCGCCACTAACATTTTTATGCGGGGTGAAGCCCAAAATGTGGTTTCTTTTTTAATGATGGCAACACACGAGGAGAAAGATGTTAGGAAAAAGGGATAAAGACGGATAGAGGAGACTCACGGGGTGTGACTGCACTTCTGGACATATGCTGTGCTCGAGTGTTTGTAAGTGTGAGCGTGCGAGGGGGAGTTGAAGGCAAGTTCGCATTTACTGGGTGTGAGCCCGTGTAATCGGCTCCATCTGTACACGTCCACATGACCCTTTCAGTCATCGAGTACACTTTAGCACTTCTGCTTTTGTGACAGAAGATCCCGCCATATGCTTCCATAATTTTTTGGCTCATGCCCGATAGATGAACAGATTTACAGATTTGTGCCACTGATGTCTGTTCTGATGCCCTGGACAAACACCAAGGGTTTTAAAAGGAAAAGCTCCAGTGCTTAGTGTCAAGTTCTCTGGATCCCTGTGTCGGGTTTAACAAACGAGAAAGGCTGTCTTGTGCAAGCTGTCTGTAACCTGCCAGGGTGATTGAAGACTCTGCTAGGTGGACACATACTGGAGTCATGCAAATAAACACCTTTCAGTCAGTGCTTTGACAGGTGCCACTGCGAGGTACTGGCAACCCATCACTCCCAGTGACCTATTAGATGACATGACAGAATGACATGCTGACGAAGGACAGAAAAAGTAGACAGGAGCATGGGTGAAGATGTATAGATGATTATAATAGTGTAGGTATCATACTCACTGGACATATCTCTCTCTCTCTCTCTCTCTCTCTCTCTCTCTCTCTCTCTCTCTTGTTCTCATTCTCGCTATTTTTCTTTTAATTCAGTTCAACTCTACTCAATTCACTAAGCTTTTCTGGTGCCATGACCAAATGTGTTTATGTCAGCAAGTTGTCAAAGACAAACAAGACGGTAAGTAAAAAATAGTTTTATTAACAAACACCCAAATACAGCACCTGCCAAAGGTTTGGAAACAACCAGTCTTTCATTGTTTTTGAAAGACATGCATGTTCCTTTTGTTCTATGCAACAAATTATGTAATTTAATGGTGTCAAGATTAATTTTGACCAAACAAATATTTACATGAACAGATGTTAAACTTTATTTCTCGCCAAAAATATCCTCCTTGAACATTACCGTCAGTTTTACACAAAGCTTTGGCGTTTAGACAGTCAGCTGTAATACTTCCCCGTGCCTCCTTTAAAACTTGCCAGCTATTTTCTTCGCTCGATGGAAAGTTCGTTCTGACCTTGCGACCCTATAACAGTTACATATCATTCAGACATTGGAGCTCATAGTTGTGCACATATACAGATACAAGATTCTGAAGCTTGAAGCCAGAAAAGTGTTTCGGAGTAAAGACACTCAATGAGCCCTAAGAGGAGCATAAATGGCTGGAGACGAATAAATACCACTTCATGAATATTTCTTAATTAAACAGGAGCAAATCAAGTAGTGCGCATTATTCATTATGAGCACCCTTCATTATCCCCTTTATTAGTCTGCTGGATTTCATTCACTTCAGTCGTCTGTTTGAACTGTTTACAAAGGGTTCATCGGATAATTAAGATACTTGCTTTAATAAATTGGTTCTATCCTCCGTGGACAAAGAAAAAATTATCCAACCAGAGCAGCTTTATTTGACAGTTTCAGCCCATTGCCCACCTGGACAAACATAACTTCAGACCAAATCAAACTGTCAACTTAACACTGACATGCTCCTAATGTTCCAGAACGGCAGCTGGAGGGTGCATAGGGTCAAATCCTTGTGTGATTACTTTGACAAAGATGATGAAACCATGTACCAGTCCTCAATCCCACATAAAACTTGGGACAGGAGGTGAAACATCCAAATAATCTCTCACAAGGTTTTACTTAACTGGACAGCCATTCAGTGGAAAAGTGCAATAAACATGACAGGACCTTAAGACACTGGGGGAATTCATAAATGCATTGTTGCTGTTATCTTGACATAGGGAGGTATAACTTGAGGTGTACTGATGCCTGAGTTATTGTAGCATGAAAAGTTCAGGTTGTCCTGCTCCCAAGGTGGACCAATAAAAATGAATGAAAAGATGTGAACCTCAAATATGGAACCAAATGTAATTGAGGTGTTGTAGGATGTTGGAGGTTAATTAAAGGTTCAACTTAAGTCAGTTGGTTTTAAAATCACCTTGCTGCCATCTAAAAACCAAGATACTGAAGGTACCGTAATTTCGGGACTATTAAGCGCACCCAAATATAAGCCGCACACACTGAATTTGACAAAGATTTTTATTTTGTCTACACTAAAACTAATGAACTTTACACAGGCTTTAATGAAAGACAGTGTCTGTTACACGGCTTGTATCTAAACAGTAGCCCACCAAAAAAGTCAATGTTCATTGTCTTCCTCCTTCCTTTCACAACTATTTCTCTCGGGAGTTTTTCTTTTGGCATCGTTGTGCGTTTAAAAATCACCATCGGTGAATCTTTTCTCCCGATGCCGTGCAGCTCAGAACACAGGTGAAGTGTTGTTTTCAGCGTGACGAATGATTCGCATTTCCTGTAGACAGTCTGAGTGAGCGGCAGGTCAAACGTCAGAGGAACATCATCCATATTTATGATTTAATATAAAGAGTTTCATTGGTTCACCTGATCCTGTTCAGCAACTTCATTGGTCTAATGTTATTGGGGTTCAGTTTTTTGTCTTGAAGTTTGTGAAACCGGGAAAAAACGTCATTGTTTAAGCAGCAGGGTTCAAAGCGTGGCAAAAAAGTAGCGGCTTATAGTCCGGAAAATACGGTACTACTAATGTATAATTTGAACACACAGTCCACACAGGTATTTTCAAATATTTTCCCATAATTGCTTGTCGTCATCAAAATGACTGAAAACGCTCCCATCCCTATACTGCATATGCGTAAAAATCTGGCCTGTGTCATTTCCATTTTTCAGACAAATAAAGAGTTAGAGTTGCTGCGGGTATCCCGACGCTATCCTGTTGTTAGAGGCCGCACAAAAACACTGCCTCAGAAGAATAAAATGGAGAGAAAAAGATTGCAAATTGATGTGATTTCATAAGACGGGAGGAAAAATATTTGAATTGTAAACCCGACCCCAACATTAAACTTGGATTTAATATGAACTGGTATTTTGAACACCTGATATTTCAATACAAAGGGCATACAAACACACATATTTTCCTAAAATATACTAAAATAAAGGCATTTGCTCTAAACCTTTATACAGAGGAACTTCAGTTTACGAACGGCCTGGTGTATGTTTTGTTACACTGGTACGTTGGTTCTTCACACACGCTTCCTAACTCAGTGACAACAGCCAAGAGGTTTCATCAGCTCGGCTTTTAGTAAAACTTACATGAGAAGAAAATGAGCAAGAAATAAGATTCTAACGAGTCAAAAAAACGAGTCAAAAAACGTAGATTAAGTGAAGAAGTGAAAGCTTTCCCAACGTGATTCCCCTCCTTAAGAGCAGTTACCCTTATCCTCCTCTCCGCCTCGTCTCCCTCACACCAGCACAGACTCTCCTCTAAACATTGTTTTTTCTTTTAATTTGAGATTATTATTGTTACAATATACAGTAATACGACAAATATCACTTACAAATATATTATTATACTGTTATACTGTATATTGTAATATTTTCTGGGTCCTGGAAGGCATTATCCGAATTTCCATTATTTCTTATTGGGAAATTTGATTTGGTTTGATTATACTTATCTGGAACGAATTACATTCGCAAACCGAGGTTCCACTGTACACTGTATTTCTCTCAAATCTAAATACACCCAAACTGTTACTAAAAGCTGGAAGCACACAAATGTATAAGGTGTCTTTGGGTACTGTAGAATTACATTTTCCCTTCACATAAACTAGGAGACCAAACCTGTTCCAGCATGGCCATGCCACTGGGCACAAAACCAGTTCCTTGAGGATATGGTTTGCATGGTCTGGAGTGGACATTAGCCCTATGAAACACCTTTTGGATTCATTGAAACATTGACTGCACCCCGGACCTCCTTACTTCACCCTACATCAGTACCTGACTTTACTAACACTCTTTTGGCTGAATGAGCACAAATCACCTCAATTAAAGTCTAGTTGGACTTCTTCCCAGAAGAGTGGAGGTTACTATAACAGCATATGGGCATTAAATGTGGAACAGTATGTTCAAAAGTCAGATACATATCTTATCCATAAACTTTTGTTCATATTTCATAGTAGGTCCAATGCTTTACAGGTAGAGGCCATTGGAAAAACAACATTGTTCAAATTCCAGCAAGCATACAGTACTACAGATTCAAGGAATTAAGCCCAAAAAGCCAATAGAATGGCAGAATAAGATTTCCAGACATACAGTATGTCTTTCAAGTAATATAGCTTAATAATAATTATGATGGATTTATACTGATCATGTGTACAAACACAAAACTTATTTTGACTGCCAATTTTTATTCCCAGTTTTGAAAGGCTTGTGGACTTCTGCACTAGTTGGGTTTCACCATAACCAGGTCACGTGCTAATAACATGTATTTACTCAATTACATTTCAAATTTTAGTGGGCTCATCTTTCCCCGAAGACTGGAGGTTATTATATCATCGAATGGGGAGTAAGTGTGGAATGGGACATTAGAAAAACATGTAGAAATTGTATGGTCAGGTGGTCTTTTATGTTTTTTTGTCCTTATCGTGCATATATATAATGGTTATGTGCATTTGAATTTAGAGTGAGCAGCCTCGTGCTTGATTAGACCGGCTTTTTTCCTCTTCGGGGTGCTGAAAACATATTTCTACTCAAGTTGACTATATAAAGCTCTATGCACGGACACACTCGCAGTCTGCACACGTGTGAGTCTCGCACTCAGACATGCCATAATAAACAACAAGCAGTCGTTCTGAATTAATCCCAATGCCACGTTCATGTAGCCTATCACAGAGTAAACACTGTCAGGTAATTAAACAGTACTGATGGCCATAATGACTCACTTTCGGCGATTTATACCATTCCAACCATGCGAGATTGATCCTCTCAAGCAGTATAGCTAGGACCAATATTAATAGCTGTCATAACAGCCTCTACTGGTATTAATACAAGTAGCATCTGTTAATAATATTACAAAATACAGGCAGAAACGGATAAGAAAATATACAGCGCGTGTTACGATCGTCTGTTGAAGAACTGCAGCTTGTTCATAAATGATAGAAAACAGCGATCGTATAACTCCCTTATTTGTAATTCAGCTTATTTTAGGAAGAGGTGGGAAGCAATGAACTGTACTTAAGTTGATTTTTTTAGTATCAGTACTTTATTTCACTGTTTATTTTTCAGACAACTTTTTACTTTGACTCATTAAATTTTTACACAGATATCTGAACTTTCTAATTCTTACATTTTCAAACCAACTTCAGTTTTAATCTATTCGGTGGAATGTCAATATTTCTCCTCACTGTGCCGTTTTATTTCTTCTCACACAGCCCATCAACCTGCTTACTGTCATTGCGTGGTGATCACGCACCACAGACTTAGGTAGTTCATAAAACCAACAATGAGCAGGCAAAAGGCAACAAGAAATCTGGGGTTAACGTGGATGAGACAGAGGGAGTTAACGATGTGACTTAGAATAGACACATTCCTGATCACATGATCATCATCATCTTTTCTCTGCTTCTGTTCTTTATGGTAGATGTTCAGCCTGGATACATTTATTAGGTAACACAATTTGAAAATCGTTTTGTAGTAATATATTAATTAGGACCGTCAAAATTAACGATTTAATTACGCGTTAACACAAATTCATTTTAATGGCGTTAATATTTATTAAAAAAAAAGTATAAATGCATCTAAAAGAGGTGAAATTAAAATCTTCAACGCAACACGTTTATTCATGACCTACTTTATTTACTCCAAAATTTTTGAAACGCCACCAAAAATTTCTTTTTAATCAGTAAACATTTGTTTGGCTGATACAGCAAGTTTTAAATTAGCACCAAAATCCACCACGATGCACAAAATTAGTCCTCAGCGGTCGGCAAATGTTCTGGCCCATTTTGTGGTCTTATTTGGTTGTACAGATAAGAGCAATATATCAGTCGGGTCTACAATTACTTATACACTGATAAAAACAACAAAAAGCATGCTTTTGTAAAGTAAAGAAACCAGACAGGGGGCGCTCTCTGCCGTCTCTTTCATCTCTCTTTAAATTAAATATTCTTAGATGATGTAATCCGTATGAAAGTTAGACGAGGTGCAGTTTCTCCGGTATCACCTCATTAACCTTGTGGAAACAGCGAAGGTTGCGATTGGTCAATGTCAATGGCCAAATTGAGTAAGTATTAAAAACTTGAAGAGTATTCATTTGAAGTGCATTTAGAACAGATAAAAATGTACGATTAAGTTGCGTTTAATGTTGAGTTAACTCGTGACAATCATGCCATTAATCATTGTCATGGCAATGGATAATATCTGATGTGAGGTCTAGATGTGATGTAATGTAAGTAATAATGGCTTCTTTTTACTTAAGTACAAACTTCTTTATTTTACCTTGAGTAAAAAAGTATAGTATAAACCTCTAATTTTAGATTGAATATAAATCTATTGTGTGTTTCTGAAGCTTAAAGTTGTACACATCATGCATCTGGACTCTTAATGTCTTCCATGCAATTATGGCCTTCATCAATTATGGTTAAAACACAAAGATGACAGGGTTTTTAAGAGGTCTAACAGCAGACTTGGTGTTTTGTCTTAGCCCATTTTAAGATCAACCCTCAAACCATATCTCTTTTCATCCCACTGAGTATACTCTCTCGGTATAATCATGTATATGTTGATGTCTATTTATTTTATTTTAATATAATACCTATTACTACAAATTTTGTCTAATTTAATCTGCTTTAGAAATAAAATGTAATTCATTTTTACATTCATTACTTTTGGAATGCAGCCTAGCAACACTATATTCACAGTGGTGTTAAAACTGCTAGTAACATTTACTTCACAAAGCAGTTGAATTCATATGTTTTTTTTCAGAAATTTTGTTGATTTACTTTGTAAAACAGCAGTTCAGACTGCTGGAACATTTGATATACCGTAATTTCTGGACTATAAAGTGCACCCATTTTAAGCCGCACCCACTGAATTTTACAAATATTTTTATTTTGAACATAAATAAGCCGCACCTGTCTATAAGCCGCATGTCTACACTAATGTACTTTACACAGGCTTTAACGAAAGACACGTAACACACGGTGTAACGGGTGAAATATGTTGCACTTCCTTTAGGAGCATAGCGGTATTTTGGGAATAGCCTGGCACTGCATTTTTCCGCTATTACTGCATGTGTGGAGACCGAGGAATATGTCCTTATTATTTTCTGACGCTCATTTCTAAGTTTCTTTGACTAACCCGGAACGCTGTTGCCAAGAAAAATTTAAAAGCACGAGTTTTGATTTCATGATTTCTGTTGCAACTCGAGACGCTATCTCTGACTGAAGCTCTCCCTTAACCCAGACTCAACGCGTTACAACGGCTTGTATCTAAACAGTAGCCGATGTCATTGTTGACTGTTTTCTTCCTTCCTTTCACAACTATTTCTCTTGGCATCGTCGTGGGTTTAAAAAAAAACTTTTTTTATCTCGATTCTGTGCAGCTCAGAATACAGGTGAGGCGCGTTTTTTCGTTTTCGTTCGGAAATTTCATTGGTCTAATGTTACGGGGCTCAGTTTATTGGCTTGAAGTTTGTGAAACCGGGAAAAACCCAGGAAAAATCCATATATTAGCCGCTTCGTTGTTTAAGCCGCGTGGGAAAACGTGGGAAAAAAGTAGCGGCTTATAGTCTGAAAAATATGGTAAAATCTCTGTAAAGCTGCTTCAGGATGATGTCCATTGAATATAGTTTATATGCGTTGGCATGGAAGACTTTGAGTGGCCTGCTGCAAAGCTTAGACTTCATCCCTACTGGACACTTTTGGCATGAATTGGAGTGCTGACTGCACCCTACACCTCCTCACCTACATCAGTCACTGACTGTACTAACACCCTTGTGGTTGAATGAGTGCAAACCTCCATAAGCACAATCCAAAATCTGGTGAAACACGTTCCCAGAAGAGTGGAGGATACAATAACAGCAAATGGGAAGTAAATGTAGAAGTGTATGTTCAAAAAGTGAATCTTATTATTAGGTGTCTATAAACTTATAGTGTGTGTAACAGTCAGAGGTTACAAAGTACTAACCTGGAGAAAGAAAGCATTCTGAATACCTTTTAGAAAGAAATACTTCCAGGAACAAGTTTATATTTTTGTTTTAACTCAATTGTAGTAAAATATAGAAATATGGAAATATTAAGGTTAACATATTCCACAGCCATGCTTTCCGAAAAACAGCTAACATAAAAATCCCATGCTTGCTTTTCTGTGGAAACTTAAAAAATCTACTTTTTCTCAAGGATTTTCGATTAAATGAGTCATTCCGATTGAACGATTAATTAACAAACTGCCCAGCGCTAGCGTCTGACTGAGGCCCTTTGAGCTACGAGACAGTACACCACCACCACTTATCTTCTCTTGAAGAAATTCAGCAGTTTCCTCCAGCTAACTGCGCTGCCACTCTTAACTCCGCAAAATGAGAAAGTGAATGAGATGGGATTACACAGCTAATGCGAGCCGATGAAGGAAGGTCGGGCCGAATCTTTCACTCAAATAAGGATTAAACTGACCAGGGTTTCCAAGGAGAATCTTCTCATCCTTTACAGCCACATCAGGCCTTCACATATAGCTTTACATTGTGAGAACTACTTTGAGGATGTTACTGCAAAATATATATCAGAATAACTGCGGATGTTGCTCTGTATACATCAGTCAGGCACGACATTATGACCAGCTGCCTAATGTTGTGTTGGTCCTCCTTTATCTTCCAAAACAGTCCTGACCCGTCCTGCATCAACAGCATTAAGTTCTTCAGCAATGTGAGCTACAGTTGCTCATCTGTTGGGTCGGACCACATGGACTAGCCTTCGCTTCCCATGTTAATCAGTAAACCATGGCTGCCCATGACCCTGTTGCTGGTTCACCACTATTCCTTCCTTGAAGTACTTTTGATAGATCCTGACCATCAGGTCAGGAACATCCCACTAGAGCTGCAGTTTTGGAGATGCTCTGACCCAGTCATCCCTTGTCATGACCTTGTCAACCCTTGTCAAACTTGCTCAAATCCATGCCATGATAAAGAGTTCTTCTTCTTCTTTTTCTTCTTTCGGCTTCTCTAAATAGGGGGTCGCCACAGCAGATCATCCGTCTCCATACCCCCCCTGTCCTCTACATCTGCCTCTACCAACTACCTGCATGTCTTCCCTCACCACATCCATGAACCTCCTCCTTGGTCTTCCTCTTTTCCTCCTTCCTAGTGGCTCCATCCTCAGCATTCTCCTACTGATATACCCCATGTCCCTCCTCTGCACATGTCCAAACCATCTCAATTGCACCTTCCTCACCTTGTCTCCAAAACGTCCTACATGCGCTGATAATCAGTGTTACTTCACTTTACTTCACTTGTCATAATGCTATAATGTTATAATTGTATGCCTGATCAGTGTATAGACATATATTATTATTATTATTATTAAAATAAAAATGGTTATTGTTGTTATTAGTGAGAAGAAGTAGAAACTGTGGCTAGGGAGATTTTAAATTAAAAATAAAAAAAACAATACACACATTCAAATATATAGTTAATAAACAAAATGTAAAAAAAAATGTATAATATAGTATAATATATGTATAATATAGTAAAATAAATATAGATCCCATATTAAAGATCCCATTAGAGTAAGTTATATTACTGCATAATTATCAATCAAACAGCACCTTCACAAACAGAACCTGCACTTTAATCTTGGCTAAATCAATCTGGCTTACAGTGTATCCAACATAGAGTTTATTCACCACGTGCAATTATTAGCTAAGCACTGTTCATACAAACCGCTCTTCGCAAGTCTGCTGAGAGAAACAAGCAAACATCTTGCTTTGTGCCGCGTGAAGTGCGCAGTGCACTCCGTACTGTTGTCTGAAGTATTGACTGGCGCTACTTAGCTAAAGCACGCTGACTGCAAGCTCAGACACTCAGACTACATGTTGCATTAGGCACCCGGTCGCTCTCATTCCTACACGCTTGAGTGCTTATCAATTCCGCTGTTTTTTTTTTTTTTTGTGTTGTTTTTGTTTTTTTAATATGACGTGACATGTCACCTTTCTGGTGTTCGACGCCTATTAAATAAGCAAGTGAGTGATCATTGTAAAAAGTACATTCTTAATGGCAGCATGTCAATGCGTTAAAAATCGTGACTGTTACGGCGTACAGGATTGCGGTCGACTATCATAGTGTTAAGAAAATTACACACAGGATGACTCAGCAGCAAATTGGCTTGCATGGATAAGCACTCCTGTCTATCAAAGATTGCAATCCATCAATAGGTTTCATTTTTTTGGAATCCACCTAGAAAAAAATGTATTCATATTTGTGCAACAGCGCCACCAATGGCCATACAATGTAATGTAATGTCATGGCTGATTTCTTTCTAACTCAGACTGTAGATTCTTGCACCAAAACAAGCATCAGAAGGTTTAATAAACACAAAAGCGCTAGTGTATGGGATGTACTTTCTCGCCCATATCTCGCACATATTGCCTAATCAACGCCCAAATCACACCAAAGTCATACTTTTAACTTGACATTTGATGTTTTTTTAATTAGAATTTTATGCTCATGATTATTTCTTAGTAATGCGTCTTACATTTTAAAGAACATTTAAGTCCCACTCGTATCTACATCGTAATTAATGACTCATTACATTTGTTATTCCACGCTCAGAATAACGATTTATAGCTCACTTCTAATCATACGAATCAATTATAACCAATTTTGGCACTCAAATTAGTTATTTTATTTAATTTCAAAGAAATATTCAGTCATTTTAGTTTAATGCAGCAATATTAAAATAAAAACATAGGTCCAGAGACAGCAGGATAATGTGTAGGGGGTGGACCAAAATGTCAAGATTCATATAATGAAGATGTTTCTACAGTGATACATGACGTGTTTCACAATTTAGAGGTTTGTTTACCAATTTACAAGCAACACACAAAAAAATGTATAAATAAATAAATAAAAAATCAGGCATATAAAACCTATTTTTAATTAGATTTTTTTGGATTCACATACTTAAAACTAAAAAGAGAGAAAAAAATTAATAATTCTGTAAATCATACAGCTGTCAAGACTGAGCTCCTTGAAAGAAGTTTGATTGTTTACAAAATTAACTATAGTAATTTATAAAACTAAAATTGTACCACCCCCCCCCCCCCACACACACACACAGAACCTTTATTTTTTAATTCTTTATAAAATAAAACAATTTTAAAAAAAATAAAACAAAAACAAACAAACGTTTTGCTGTTATAAGAATTCTGTGAAATGATCTGACAGATGATGTTTTTGTGGAGATTTTCGTGCTCATCTGATGTATTTTATGCCATAAATCTAACTGACACATGCACATGAACACTGCTCACTTCTTCATATATATCTTTTTTTTTTTTTTGCAGAACAGAAGCTTTGCACTCCTGTGGGGTGTCGTTACCACACACCAGACTCTCCGAGCTCTGATATTATTAACGTTTGCTGTTATAAGAATTCTGTGAAATTATCTGACAGATGATGTTTTTGTGGAGATTTTCGTGCTCATTTGATGTATTTTATGCCATAAATCTAACTGACACATGCACATGAACACTGCTCACTTCTTCATATATATCTTTTTTTTTTTTGCAGAACAGAAGCTTTGCACTCCTGTGGGGTGTCGTTACCACACACCAGACTCTCCGAGCTCTGATATTATTATGAAAACGAAAAATGCTTAAAAATGGGATGTATACCTGACAGAAAGTTGGGATCGAATGGGAATGTAAATCTGTCTTGCTTGCAGTCATGCACACCAGCGAACTGGAATTACCATTTTCCCCCAGGAGGTAGAGAAACTGTGACTTTTTCTGACTTCCTCTCCTGCCTATTTTTTCATTCACAGGTCGCAAGCTCTTAACTGGAAGTGTTAATGAATCTGGCATGATGCATTGCCCAGATTTTTCCTAGGCTGAAAAAAAAAACCAAATTGTGCTCAATATGATCAACTTTGAGATTATAATTTAAGTGTTTTTTATTATAAAGATAAATGTGTTACTCATGTTCTGAGTGTGCATTGGAAATAGAAATATGTGCTTACAAATAAACTAATGTATATATAAAGGACACTAAAAGGATGTCGCACATTTCCATCTGAACAGGAATGCATGCTGAGGTGAGGGGGTTTGCAATGAAAAGGGGAAAATTTGGCACACACTGAGATCTAGATTCGGGTTAAGAGACTCTGAATGCGTGCTTTACCTCTTTTATCCTGCACTTTAACAGTAATCTCCACTACAGGTTCAGTCTCCCGGTCCAGGCTTCTCGAGATCACCAACTCCCCGCTCTCCCTATTTACGCTGACCGGAGAGCTTTCGGTCTCGGGGTACATCAGCTCGAAAGTAGCCGACTGAAAGCGGACCGGGTTCAGGTTCATGATCACAGAGCCGATCCCTGCGTCTTCGGACACGCTCATGCTCACAGGGTCGCTGGGCTCCAGAACAGAGCGAGACTTTCTCATGAGTCGGTGAGACGGTGGGAACGCAGCGGGCCACTGGCGTGGACTGATCTCCACCTTCATGTGCCGACTTGTGCGCGACGGCCACCCACGGTCTCGGGCAAAAACGCTGAACTTTATGGGTGACGCGAGCCCGAGGATGGAATCCACGAGGAGAACTTCGCCCGTTTTGGGCACCACGTAAAAGCTGCCGTTTCTGGGCAGCGCGTAATAGATGAGCTCGGCGTTCTTGCCGCTGTCCGTGTCCTCCGCGGCCACTTTGTAGACCACCGAGCGGAGCGCGGTGGCGTCGTCCAGCGCGATCCTGACGTCGGCATGACTGAAAGCGGGCTCGTGGTCGTTCGTGTCGAGGACGTCGACCCGCACGGACGCCACGCGCGACACGACGCTCCCGGCTGTGGCGCAGCTCGCGCAGCACAGGCCCACGTCCAGCACGTAGTCCGCGCGCTCCTCTCGGTCCAGCACGCCGGCGGTGCGCAGCTGCACGTGCCCGCGGCCGTGGTGCGCGAAAACCCGAAAGTCCTCGCTCCCGTCTCCTAGTAGCGTGAGGTGCGCGCCCGAGCCGGAGCACCAGCGCTGCGCGTCGATGCGCCTCGCCGGGATGCTCAACCCGTTCACCCTGGAGCCCGGCGGCGAGTTCTCAAACACGTGCCCGTGGAAAAACGGCGTCCGCTCGTCGGTTTTATTTCCCATAACTAAAGTCACGCAGTAGGATATCACAACAGACCAGATCATGTTTTTTTCTTTTTCTTTTTGACAGGGTGCGCGCCGCGCGCTCACGGAAAAGCGCACGAAATGCGGAACATGGTTAAAAAATCCCAATCAGATTCCCATTCTCATAAACGTTTCCTTCCATGGTGCTGGGACTCGTCCTCGAGCTGTCCACTATGGTTAACTGGGAGCAATCCGTAAACTGGGAACGCAGCGGAACTTTTGGCTTCAGCTGCGCGGTGCTCCGGTGGCGCTCTGCCTCACCGCCTCTAGTACAGAGCGCGCGCTCGCGTGTGTGTGTGTGTGTATGTGTGCGTGCGTGCGCGTGTGTGTGTGTGTGAAAGCGGATGAGTTTCGAGAGAGCAGCAGCAGCACGCGCTACCGGACAGCGCAAGACTCGAGCACGGGAGGGGGCGGGACTACAGAGAGAGAGACAGAGACCACGCGGGGGAATCCTCTGGGAACAGCCGCTCACTTTTACATGTCTGTAGATATCAAACAACTTCATCCTTTTAGCACAGTTTATTACAATAAAGGAATAAAAAACAAAACAAAAAAAAACTTACCGAGCACACGTTCTAACTATAAATATAAATATATACATATATTTATTTATAATATAAAAATATATGAATTATATAAGTATAAGATCAAATATTATTCATTATATACATTCATTATATAAATATCAATGTAATGCATGCTGGTAAAAGGAAAATATCCCAGTAATACAATACATTTATTTCTAGACAAATAAAATTCTGTCTGCTGTTTTGATAAAAAAAGAAAAAAAAAATTGTTTGTTTTATTGTTTGTTTGTCTATTAGTTTTTTTTTCTTTATTCTGAGGCTACTGCTGCTGCTATTAAAATATGGTGATGATCAAGATGATGATGATGATGATGATGATTTTATTATTATTATTATTATTATTACAACATGCATATTGAATTATAGTTTAGTAGTTTATTTTCCCTGCTTGTTACTTTATCCTTTTTTATAAATACATGTCTGTTTATATAAATATATATATATATTTCTTTTTATATATTTTATAATTTTTTTCTTCTTCTAACAAATAAATTATTACATTCCAGTAACTTACATTCCAATAAATTGACCCTAATGAACTGATCTGATGGTCCAAACAAAACCTAAATAAATTAACCTCTTCAGCTTCAATAATATGCATTAACCAGGGGCCAATGTATGTTTCTCATCAGTGTAATGAACACCAGCATGCTGCAAAGCTGAGAAGTTGGAGTCAGGAGATGTAATAGCATTAAGGCAAGCTGATACAGGTCTTTACCTGCTAAAGGAACAGGAACAGGTTATGATTTGCAGCATGCAATGTCCATATCAGTAAACACTGATTTATACACTCAGAGTAGCCACAGACACACTCTCCCAGAGCTCCCAGTGTACCTTGACCCAAATCTGCATTTTCTCAGACATAAACCTCTGTCCATTCCCTTTGGTTTTAAGACTAGAATTTGTTTCCCCTTTAATGTATTACTTGCTAGAAACAACAAGCCTCCAGACATTGCTAGATCACTTCAATAATACATTTGCACACTGTAATCATTTGCATATCAAATATGTGAATTTATTTATTTATTTATTTTCTTTTTTAGGCTTCAGTGGCATTAGTTTGAAAATCTCCTTTTTGGTTCTTCAAATTTCCTTCTGTTTTAGGGCATGACTGGTTTATTCACAGTCAACTGAAATTCCATCACCAAGACCACAACATCTAAAGCAATGACCAGAAGAAAACTTATCAGGAAAGCTGACAGGGAACCGACAGCAATATTAAAGCAGCGGCAAGAATATGTGA
Source organism: Silurus asotus (assembly GCA_024362625.1). Lineage (NCBI taxonomy): Eukaryota > Metazoa > Chordata > Actinopteri > Siluriformes > Siluridae > Silurus > Silurus asotus. The sequence goes on from MU551534.1 coordinate 7,220,357, forward strand.
CAGGTATGGGTCACTTCCTGCTTTAAAGAAGGATCTCTGGTATTCTGCAAGTCTGGTTTGTAAAATCCATTCTTCATAAAGAATAGCATCCACATCTGCCTATATCAGTCCAAACCAGATGAGAAATGTGTAATTTGAAGACCATCTTTTTGGGCATAAGATAGAAATATATGATTGGATATAAAACCAAGACAACTTATTAGCCAAAGAACACTATATTCACTTTGATGGAGGAAATTGGCAGCATCATGTTATAGGACAGCTTCTTTTAAGCTGGACCTAGGGGTGTTTTGGGATAGTCAAGATAAAGGGTTTTCTGAATTTCCTCTGGCACAAAAACTGAAAGCTTTTAAAAACATTAAAGATGTGATGCATTGATTAAAAAAAACTATTCAAATGCATAATTTTTATCATATTTGCACCGATAAAAAAACAATTTATTGATATATAATTATTAGTCGATGTGCACAATTTATTCATATATAATAATTAGTAGATGTGCTATACTTCTATTATTTAAAAAGTGACCAATATTTTTTTATGAAGATTGATTTCTTCTCACGAAACTGTTTTTCAAGCACTATCTAATAAAACCCATCAAAAATATATTTTATTTGGTATACTCTTAGTTTCACCCAAATGCTGAAGCCATGGTCCACTAACAGTTTACAACATATGTGCTGGGTCACATTGTTAAAAGGTAGCAATTACATAAAAGAATTACAAAAAAAAGCAGAACCATGGAACACTGTGAAGGCCATCATCAACAAATGGAGAAAATGGTGCACTAAAGCGACATTGTAAAGACCAGGACGTCACTCCAAATCTGAAAAAAGGACCAGAAAAAAAACTTATCAAAAAAGCTGAAAACAACCTACAACAACATAGGAGGAGCTGCAAAAATAACTGACATGAACTGTTCACTACCTGATTTTGAGATTGATTTGGTCATCTTCAGGTTTATGGTCTTAAGTAAAGTAGATAAAGAGAAGTGGAGAAAAAAATACCCCACAATAAATCCCTCTGAACCAGGTAGACAATGTTTAATTCTTTGATGAGACAAAAGGTAGAATGTCTTCGGTATAATCCTGAAAGATATATTTGGTGTAAATAAAAGACAGCTCATCACCCAAAAAGCACTATACCCACTGTGAAGCACAGTGCTGACAGCATCATGCTACAAGCCTGTCTTAACTTTGTACTGGAGATGTGGTGAAGATAAAGAGTTTCATATACAGCTCCAAATACCAATCTGTTCTGGCACAAAACCAGTAGGATTCTGCTAGACAGCTGAATAATAGAAATGAATGTCAGATCTTACAGCTTACTCAAAAATGACCTTTATAAAGATCTAAAGCAATACTCTATGTGGACAAAAGCATTGGGAAGCCTCACTTTTACAGCCATTTGTGGTTCTTCTCAAAATTTTGGATGTGTTGCTGAAATCTTCTCCTTATTTGAACGGGGAGCCTGTTCCAGCATGACAACGCCACTGTGCTGAAAGCCAGGTGTTTAAAAATATGGTTTGAAGGGAAAAGTATTTTAGAGTGCTGACCTAAACGCTACTGAACATCTATGGAATGAATTAGAATTATGGTAACACTGGAGTACATTTTTCCTCCACTTGACCTAGGAACCCAAACTTGGTCCAGCATTAAAGATTCTCCTCTACACAAAGCGAGCTCCATGAACATATAGTTTACATAAGTTCAAGTGGAACATCTTGAATGGCCCACTATGGAGCTCTGACCTCAACCCTACTGAAGACGTTTGAAATGAATTGGACACTAACTGCACTCTAGGTCTTCCCATCTCACCTACATTAGTATCTGACTTACTAAAAACTAAACGAAAAAACTGACCTAGGAACCCAAACTTGGTCCAGCATGAAGATTCTCCTCTACTCAAAGCGAGCTCCATGAACATATGGTTTACATAAGTTCAGGTGGAACATCTTGAATGGCCCACTATAGAGCTCTGACCTTAACCCTACTGAAGACGTTTGGAATGAATTGGACACTAACTGCACTCTAGGTCTTCCCACCTCACCTACATCCGTATCTGACTTACTAAAAACTAAACGAAAAAACTGAATGAAATCACAAAAGTAGCATTCAATATAACAGCAAATGGAAAATATAAATGGATTAGGATGCTCAAAAAGCACATGGACTCTTATGGTCAGGTGTCCACAAATGTTTGTCATTTAGAGACAACTCAAAAACAACTCAAAGCACAAATTCAAGTCAAATCAAATAAAAAAAATCAACACTTCTTTTCATAATAAAGTAATCAGAACCCAGATCGAAATCTTTTTGAAAGCATATACCCAGGAGATCTAAATGCAATTTAACACCACATGTTTTTGTTTCAACCTACGACACTACTGTATAAAAAGCATTAACCACTAATGAAGTATAGGATGCAAATATTTTGTGTGGGAACAATAAAAATAAATGAGAGAGAAAGAGAAAAAATGTAGTATCAGGATCAATATGTGCAAGTTTACACAGAAATTGCCTGGTAAGTGGTAGCATTTTTCCACAAACTTTGAGTGTCACACTTATTTTTGCATTCAAAACTCAGCAGTCTTCATGTTCTATTTTCTGCATAAAAAATGGTTTGTTATATAATATGTCGCTTTCTTTACTGACATACAAAAAAAAAAACACTTTTTGTAACTTTTTTGCTGTTGCTGAAAAAGCTATTTAAGGTTCCCTTCAGGAACTCGAGATGCGTCAACAATGCTTTGAAAACGCTTCCGCGTTGTCCACGCTCTGAACCACATGTGTAATCAGTTCAATGGAAAGCGCGGCAAGGTGACGTCATGACCAGGAAGCTAGGTCGACTAAGGCCGTTGGTCTCTTCACTAAGGTAATAGAGACTATCCTTGAATAAAGAGATCTCTCCACGAGGAGGTCGAATGCCTTGAGGTGGCACCTGTTCACTGCATAGTCCGAAGGGCACCACTTAGATTCAGTTAACTGCCTGTTCAACCCAGTGCTGGAATTCCTTGAAGAACAGTTCGCCAAAGGGTTTTACATGTCTGCCATTACAGCCTGCCATGCCCCCCTCGCGTGGCACTCAATGGGTTTCTCCACGGTACACAGAGGCTGAGGCCTCCGGTACAATTTAGAGTGCCTGTGTGGCACCTGGCCATTGTCTTGGAGGCCCTGGTGAAGCCTCCCTTTGAGCCATTGTCCAAGGTGCCTTTAGAGTTCATTACAGTCAAGACAGTGTTCATCTTCACCATCTCCTCTCTTTATACAAGTAGGGAATCTTCAGGTGCTCTCTGTGGCCCCTTCTTTCCTGGAATTTACCCCAGACATGGCCAGTGCTTTTCTCTACCCGAAATCTGGGTATGTTCCCAAGGTACCCTCGATCATCCTACGACAGGTGAGGCTCCAGGCTTGCTTTCCTCCCCCTTTTTCAGTTCCCAGACCAGGAGAAGCTTAACCGACTATGTCCAGTGTGAGCATTGTGAACTGTGGAAGAAGTTGGAACAGCTGTTCTTCTGCTATGGCCCGGTGAGTAAGGGTCTCCCTGCGAACAAGCAGACCCTCAGAAAGTGGATTGTGGATGCTATCTCATCCTCCTATGAGTCCTATGGTCTACCGCTCCTTTCGGGGTCAGAGCTCACTCTACTCTGAGTGTGTCAACCTCTAAGTCTTTGTCCTTTGGAGTTTCCCTCCAAGACATCTGTAACACTGCAGGCTGGTTCACCTCACTATCTTTTGTCAGTGTTTATAGCCTTGACATTAGTGGCACTCCTGGCCCCTCTGTCCTTCATCCTAGCTGTGCACATCCACACCAGGCAGGGATTGGTCAGTCTGGCATTTTTGGACTCTTGTTTCCAAAGTATTGTTGATGCAGCTCAAATTTCTGAAGGGGAACGTCTCCAGGTACATATTTAACCATGGTCCCCAGAGGCAACAAGACGCTGTTTCTCCCAGCCACACCGGCGGCATACCTTACCTTCTCTTTCCAGAAGCTAGCACCGGCTTCACTCCATGTGATTTTATAGCTTCTCATGCAAGTCTGAGCAGCACTTATGGTCGTAAAGAACAGTTGTTTTGAGAAATAATTTGATTACAACATTACAACTGACTTTTTTTAAATATAAAATTCTTGGACATATTTCTAGTAGGAAACTAGTAGGATTTTCCTAGGCAGCAAAAAAATATGAATGAATGCACTTACAGCTCACTCAAATAACTTAAGTAAAACCTTGACCTTTAGAGAGATCTAAAGAAATCCTCAAAATATTTATATTGAGTATTTTTTGTCTCTTTATAGAGAATTTTTTTCTTCACCCAAACCCAAACCTGCTGCAGCATAACAAAGCCAAGTGTGCACAAAACCAGCTCTATGAAGATTTAAAAAACTGTAAAGGGGAGATTAAGATTAAATTGTCCATTAATTATTTATGAATTTATTTACAGTCCACAAAAGCATATGTTTCAATTTAACATATTTATAATTGGATCAACTCTGTTTACTGTTTAAAACTGTAGTCATTTTGACCAATAGAAATGGATTTAGAGTAAAATTTTGAATCACAGCATTTTGGAGACTTACATTTGTTTTATTATTACAATGAAGCACTATAGGGTCAAGGGCCTTGTTTAGGGGCCCACGATTGGCAGCTTGGTGTGGCTGGGATTTTAACTTATAAGCTTTGGATCCAAAATTCAATGCCTTAACTACAAATCGTTCACGTCCCGCACTCAGAATGAACGTAATCCAGAATGTATGTAAACCTTGAACAGTGACATGCATTATTTTGGAAACCTCACTGTGGAAACTCAACTCTGGAAATGGCACTTACATTAATAGTAAGGGTTATACGCTTGTGTGCGTGTGGGTGTGAGTGTGGGGGTTCTGTTAATTGAGACAGAATTGCCAATTTGCATGGTTGAATTTTGTGCAATGTCTTCAGGCTTATAGCCTCAGGTTTATTTTCCAGTATCATTTAATATGGTTTCGTTATTCTCTCAGTGTTGCTGAGGAAATTTGTCTTCTCACGTATATAGCAGAAAGCCGAGTAAGCAGAATTTTGCATCAACCCACTTGATTTATTTCTCTTCTTTCACCAGTGACATATTCAAGCATTTAAATGTCAGGTGTCACTGCCCCTTTCTTTAGCAACTCATATTAAGGAGATGCTGAAGACAAAATCTACTGGCCATAGCAGGTCTTTTTTTTCAACCATATACTCAGTCTTTTTGTGCATCGGCCTTATACAAGAAAAAAATAAAATAAATAAAATAAATGTTATATATACAGTACAGACCAAAAGTTTGGACACACCTTCTCATTCAAAGAGTTTTCCTAATTTTCATGACTATGAAAATTGTAGATTCACACTGAAGGCATCAAAACTATGAATGAACACATGTGGAATTATATATGGAATTATATACATAACAAAAAAGTGTGAAACAACTGAAAAATGTCATATTCTAGGTTCTTCAAAGTCGCCACCTTTTGCTTTGATTACTGCTTTGCACATTCTTGGCATTCTCTTGAGGAGCTTCAAGAGGTAGTCACCTGAAATGGTTTTCCAACAGTCATGAAGGAGTTCCCCGAGAGATGCTTGGCACTTGTTGGACTTTTGCCTTCACTCTGCGGTCCAGCTCACTCCTAAACCATCTCGACTGGGTTCAGGTCCGGTGACTGTGGAGGCCAGGTCATCTGGCGCAGCACCCCATCACTCTCCTTCTTGGTCAAATAGCCCTTGATGCCTTCAGTGTGACTCTACAATTTTCATAGTCATGAAAATAAAGAAAGCTCTTTGAATGAGAAGGTGTGTCCAAACTTTTGGTCTGTATATACAGTATATTGGTTGTTCCTGGATTACGATGGTACACTTTATACAAGACTTATTCTTGCGATACGAAATGAAAAAATATATAAATATATTTTAACAGCAGACAAATATAGCAGCATGTATGCAGTACGATATGTCGGGACATCACCATACTCTCCGGATATACTCTCAGCAGAGTTTAGCCCAATATTAGCTTCTGTCTCTCTCCTTTTTAACGCCATCACCAGACACTGAACTCAAATCTGGCGAGTGCATGTGAAAGAGAGATCATGTTGTTTTCAGTGAGAAACTCAGCTCAGTGACAGAATGCACATGTGGTCAGAATAGCAGACGTGGTAACGCATGTGGTCAGAATAGCACCAGTTGAGCATCTCTGACTTTTGAAAGTTGGTGATCCCTGTGGTTGTGCCTGTAGGCTTGTGCTGCCACTACAAAAGTAGTCTCGGAAATTTTTGATCTCATAAACCATTAAGTCTGAAGCTTTTCCTGCTGTAACAGTCTTTAAAAATCTTATTATATTTGCTGAAATGAGACAACATTATGTTGGTTAAGCCTGCTCATCCCACACCTGGTATATGCATAGCTTCTTGTATCCGTGACTAAACAAGTCAGTGCTTTTTCATGCTAAGGAGTTAAAAGTACTACACACACTATAACCTTGTGTCAAAAGTCATAAATAGATTAAGTGTATCACGTATATGCCTTGTTTCCATGTTGAGGAATGGCTTTCTGGCTGCAATTCTTCCATGAAGACTATTTTTGACTTCTTTGACTTCGACAGTAAATGGGTGTACTTGGGTCCCACTGGTTTCCACCAGTTCTTTGCTGATGGCACTGCTAGACGTCACCTGATGTCAACGGGAAGTGAGCGTGATAGCCGCTGCATTAAGTTTATCTTACTGTCGCATCTATAGTCCTCCACATTTCCCATTTCTTTGTGCTTCTTCAAAATAGCTTGCACAGCACATCTTAAAACTTGGGTCTGCTTTGAATGTTTTGCCTGGGAAAGACCTTGCCGATGCAGTAGAACTTATCATGTGTCTTGTTGCTGTGCCGCCATGTTGTATGTCCTGTGATATGAAACTGTCTTTCACAACCTCACCTCATTTGCAGAGTTTGGCTGTTCTTCACCCAGAATGAAGTCACCAACACATCTGTTTTTGTTTCAATTAATCACTGTGTTTCAATCTACATAAAAATTGGTGATTATTGGCATCTGCTCGGTCTTAGCTAATCATACACGTGACTCAGATCCTACAAAATCCTTGACATTGTGCATTCTTAGGAACAATAAGGAATGGAATCCAATGGGTTTTGACACAAAACATTGTTTCGATTTGTGTTTTTCTTTTGTTCATTTACTTTCTATTTTGCTAATGAATAAAAAGAAAATATTAACCCTTTTATTTTGGAAAGCATTCTGACTTTACAGCATTTTTTCACAACTGCTTGAAACATTTTCCTTCTCTTTTCCTTCTACTGGGGAAATGACAGAAGTGCCTTATTGTGCAAAGCTACAGGATATGAGATTTTATACACGTGTTAAGCTGGTCAATGAGAATATGATCAATCAGATAAGATTAAGATAAATGAAACGTGTGAGCTGGCGATGTCATGTTTTGAGTTGAACATAGTGTTTTTCATGTATTTATTTTCTAAGTTGTCCACACTCAATAAAGCTACTGTCAATCTAAGTAAAGAGAAGCTTGTCCATGGCAACCTCTGGTGTTGAACGTGAGTAAAAATACAACACATACAATTATCGGTTAGGAAGTGTATATGCAGCAAATTGTACAAAGGAGCAACATATTCATTGAAAGGTATCAATTCCTTTTAGATTGAAGATAGACATCCTATTCAGGATGTACAGTATGCTTACTCATCATTTCCACTGTTCCTAGGAGAAACTTTTATTCCTGTAGATCACTTCATTTTTCAGGAATAATTCATTCGTGTTTTTTCATAAAAGCAGCCTCATCAACAACCACCAAAATTAAAGATCCAAAAATATACAGTTTACAAATACCATGGTGGGCTTTACTACAATCCAGTAGAAGCAGGGTGGTGCTAGCATGACAAAGTTAGTCTTGCTAACTCACAGAATCAGATTCCCTGGTTTGAACCTCATCTTTTTTTTTTCTCTCTCTTCTGGGTTATCCAGTTTCCTCAGACTTTCTAATATCCTGCAGTACTAAGACTGGCTACTTCAAATTTACCTGAGATATGAACGTGTGTGAATGTGTGTGCATTCTGTACTGCAATGGTTTGGATTATTGGACCATTTACGATTTCGGTACGGTTAGGTGAAAAAAAAAAATGCGAAACATAAAATTGCTTGTTTTTTCCAATATATTTATATATATATATATATATATATATATATAAACATTATACACCGTGTGCAATTTCATCAGCTGCGAACATGAACCAAGTGGAATCCTTTAAATGAAGTATGTAATAAAATGTTATCATCATCTCCAACATTGATGTGCAGCATCCAAAGATTGTTACCGTCATTTTGGTCTTCAGGGCACTCCTGAAGGACACTAATGGAGGCTCCAGTAGTAAGACCAGCAATTGGCTACTCAATAGAAGAATCAATATGAGCAATTGGAGTGGAGGAGTAGCATACATGCTATTGTATACATCCCTTTCTATGCCTGTGGCTCCTAAAGTAGAATATAATCAAGCACAATGAGAACACGATGGATCTAAAAAGCACTTGGATGTATACCGTCTCATTATAAAAAGAAAAGAAAAGCAATTAAAATGATCAATAAAAGAAAGTCCTGAACATTACACTAAACTTCCATTCATTCTTTACTTGAAAGCCTACAATAAGCTTCCGCATCAGTCTTCAAATGAGAGATCAAAGTTCCATAAAAGTAAAAAAAGTAAAAAAAAAATCCAGTTTTTAAAATGGGAAGTCATTAAGAGTATCAGATAAAAAAAAGTCACAAGATTCAATACTCAGGCTGCAGAAAGACATTTTGGACAAACACCATTATCAAGCTTAATGTTCTTTGTCATGAAATCGTTCCCAACTGAAGCCTCCTGTAACGACTCAGCAATGGCAACAGCATGATTTCATTTTTCTAATATGACAAATTTACTGCGTTATTATTAAAACACTGTCTGACTTTATTGCAGATTATACACATCCGCCAAGACAGAGAACAAAGAAGGGGGTTACAGGGTTCCAGCATGATTGATGCTCAGCAGCAGATGAGGAACATGACTCAAAAATTAGTCATTGCATGGACGGGGCTATAAAAAGCATCCGGAATTGGACTCCTAGCTCTTTTCCTTTGGTAATTTAAATGGCTTTATTGTTTACAATTTTAGACGAGGCACATCCTGATGTAAAATCACTGTAGAATGTATTAGGAGCACTAGTACACCTGGGCATTCATATAATTATCTAATCGATTAATCATTCAGGTCGCAGCAGCACAGTGCATATTATCATTTTGTTACAGGTTACGAGCTTCCGTTAATGATTATATTGAACATCAGGATCTGTTCGATTAGTGGCTTTGACCTTGCCACTTTTTGTTAGTGCCAGATGAACCTGGCTATTCAGACTATTCCAGACTCTCTTGAGAATGGCCAGACTTGTTAAAGCTATTGAAAGGCTTTACAGTAATCGTTTACGAATCTATATTCAGTACAAACCAATTTGTCAACAAAATCAGAATGCAATAATTTGCAAATCCATATTCTATTCTATCTATGGCTGCAACAGGTGTTGAAAATGTTGGGATAGGGCAATGTTTACCACTGTGTAGCATCAAGTCTTCAAGTTTTCCTGTAAATAAAATAGGGCTTTATGAGATTTGCAAATCATCGCATTTGGTTATTTTTTTGGATGTTCTTTGTTTTTTGCACCATCCTATTGAAACCCTGGTGATTATTTTTGCATTATAAGATCAGTAGTTTCTGAAATACTCAAACCAGCCTGCCTGGCTCCAACAACCCTGCCAAGTCACTGAGATCTCTCTTCTTCTATTTTATGCATTACTGCTGCAGGTGTAACAATGTTCCTATTAATTATAGCGTAAGTATTGTATTATAATGCAATTTTGCCAGAACTTAAACTAGAAGTATCTGCCAAAACATAAGGCTCAGAATAGGGTTACAGTGTTCCAGCCTGACTGATGATTAGCAGCAGATGATGAGTGTGCGTCAAACATAGCAATTTCCATGAGCTATTATTTAAACACCTCAAATTAGCCTTTTGGCTCTTGTTTTTTTTGTAATTGAAATTGCTCACTTTTTCACAGTTCGAGACTGGAACATTGCAGCAAACGTGTCTAAATTGACTGAGGTGAGCTTTCATTACACAAGAGAAAGGAAATAGGGCAAATAAGAAGATATGAAAAATGCATGGTTGCTATGCTGATTTAGCAATGCATCTCTTTGTGCTTTCTCCTCAACATTAATTTGTATACGGTGCAGTTCCGTTTAATGAATCCTGAGAGAATCTAATGATCCTTAACAAGGAAGCACCATGCTCGTTTTTCTCAATAGCTTCAGTGTAATTATACACTAAAACAGACAGACTATAGATGTCATGCAATACTAGGAGAAATCAGAGGACTGGTGCAGATATTTGATTTAATCCATGCAAACATGAAAAACATACAAAGAAAACAAAACATTGTGACAAACAAACCATAACCTGGGCATGGAGACGAGGACTGTGGACTGTAATAACAACCATGGAAAGACAAATTTTAAATGAACATAGCTATAAAGGATAAGGCCATATACATACAAGTTCCAATTATTTGTGCATGTAAAACAGTTGCACAAATGCTGAGATACAGTGGCTGATGGAAGACATACATAGTCTTGTAATTATTTTATAAGGTAGCATTTATTTTCCCTTCACTTAAACTAGAAGACCCAAACCTGTTCCAGTATGACACTGTTTCTGTGTACAAAACCAGCTTCATAAATATATAGTTTACATGGGTTAAAAGGGGAAGATCTTGACCCATAACTTTACCTACATCAGTACCTGACTTTACTTATAATTGAATAAAGCCAAAAATATATATGGCGACTTGATAGAATTCACAAGTCAACAGCAGCATCTGTCAGGTTTTCCAAGCCCACTATATTACATTAACATTTATGGCATTTGGCAGAGTCCTTACGTCCTTATCCAGAGCGACTTACAACTGAGCAGGGGCCTTGCTCAAGGGCCCAGCAGTGGCAGCTTGTTGGTGGTGGGATTTTAACCTGTGAACTTCTGATCCAAAGTCCCCTTTGCCCTAATCACTTACCTATAACCTCCTCGTGCATTCAGTGGCTTTCTTTAGTATTTACCTCCCGTTGATTAGTTTCATTGGAAAGCTCCTCTTTTCTTCAGGAACCGCCAATGGATGATTAACACATTTTCAGAGCAGTCCACAAATTTGGATACATTTCTGAAAGCTCCAAGTAAATACACATCATTGTGCACAATTAATCAAACTCTCAAAACAAGAACTATACAACTTATTAGCTAATTGTAGCCATTAGATACATACAACATTTATATCCTTGTATGTCTTTTAAATAAGCCTTTTAAGCTGCACTGGAGATTTCCCTTACTGAACTCAGGACATATTCAGGACCTATTCTTTATGACATCACCTCAATTAAAGGTAACCAAATCAATAAGTGTAATTTTAACTACAAGCCAACTAGACTAGTTAATTGTTTTGTTGCTAAAAACATTATGATGAACTACAAATTAGCAATGATGTTATGCAGCTAAAGGAACTGTTGCTCTATGTATAAAAGCACAGCAGGCAACACGGCATAAAGTGATATACAGTTATTAGCCTTTTTCATTAATTGCTTTAGCGTCTACTATCCTCATAACGAGATGAGCTGCATACACACCTTTATCTTTTGCCTTTTTTCCCCCTACTTACATTTACATTTACATTTGCGGCATTTAGCAGACTCCCTACTTCTTTCCTCATTTTTCTGAATTGGGCTTCTGAGGGTTTAGATCTTTTTTTTGCCATCCATAATTTTAATTTAAATTCAGCTCTCCTTACTGACGTGACGTCACCCAACCCCCGCCTATCATTTATGAGTGTATGAGTGGATGGTGGGTGCACACTCCAAGTCCTGACCAGGTTCATGTGACCGTGACATGAAATAATGATTGTATAAATGAGCAAGATATAAAAATAAAAAAAAGGATAGATTATTTTTTTTTTTTGAGTGGATGCCCCGTGTCGCCCCGCTCAGCCCCGCATGCCCATGTCACCTATGCCTAAATCCGCCACTACCAAGTGCCAATCAAAACAAGTTTAAAACGAAGCAGGCTCTCCACCCTGATTGGTGGATTGCTGCATGCTTGACCAGTTAAGTTTTTATCCAGTCACAAATAAAATTGATATTTGACTTTGTAATGTAGTGAAGTTAAAGTAAAAGTCTCCCCAAACGGAAATGCTTACAAACTACATAAGTATAATAACGAATTACTTTTACTTCAATACTGTCCATCACTGGTAATAATTACAGTCTACATTAAGGAGCTTAGCACACTGTAGGTAGTCATTTCATTTGCTTGAATAAGTGTATACCATCTGATCAAATCAGGAAGATTAAATTGATGTCGTTTGTTTGATAATACATTTTAGCCTTCTGATTCATTTTGGGTCAAGTTCTCCAATAGTTCAGCTAGTCGTGAAGCCAGTATAGGTAAATATATGTTTTGGGTTGTTTTATAATTGGAGTGCCACTTAGCCTTTCATTTTTTTTTTTTTTTTTTTTAATGACATTCTTGCAAAAGGACCTCTCATATCACATGTTCCTTTAATATGTGGTCAAATTACTGTGTTTTTTTTTTTTAAGTAATATGAAATTATATTTCAGAATAAGCTTTTAGAAAATGTTTCTTTTTTGGGGGAAGCTTAAAGTAAATCAGTCTGTATTTTCTTTTAACCCAAACTATTTAACTGAATAAAATTCCACCGGGTCAGAAAAATTTATGGAAGAATAAATGGACAATGTAAAAAAGGAACCGACTTTGTAACACATTCAGCACTGTGATATGTTAATTATGGCAAAATTTTGAACCTAGGTGTTAAACATAGATCTTCTGAAGTTCTTCCAAGCCATATTGAAAATGCTTCTGAAAGTCAATTCTTTGAACATGTTAAAAACGAACAACTGCTTTCACACTTCACACTTATTACATCGTATTTAGTTGTTCATATTTGTCTGATATTTGGGCTTGGATCACAATTCCCAGTCTTGTGTCCTGTAGAGCAATCTGTTGAGCAATCAAAGCTCAATTTGAAGCTTTGGGTTACTGCCACTCAAAACATCTCGTAAGACTCATTACAGCATCGCTGTGTCATACGTATGTCATGTCGAATGTCTCAGGTTTGGTATGGTTCTGTCAAACAGACAAAAACTTTAACATGAATCAGAAACGGAATTATGTTTATTGGCCGAGTGTGTTGACACACACAAGGAATTTGGGTCCAGATATTAGTGACTCTCAAAGTACAGACATAAATAAAACTATACATTCAGCTTGGACTATACGAGACAAAACAAAAAGACAATACAGACAACAGGAACTTTCTTTTGGCTTCCACCATTAGGGGTCGCTACAGCAAATCACCAGCATGTTAGATTTTTGGCACATGTTTTTACGCTGGATGCCCTTCCTAACGCAACCCTCCCCATTTATCCGGGCTTGGGACCGGCACTAAGGCTTGTGTAACCCTAATGGCTGGGGTTGGTTCCCTGACCGGGGATCGAACCCGGGCCGCAGCGGTGAGAGCGCCGCATCCTAACCACTAGACCACCAGGGGGCCGAGACAATATAGACAGTATGAGTATTAAATAGGGATACAGATTATATGACAGCTAAGTGATGTATATAAAGTGTGAGAGTGCATGGTAGTGCAAATGACAGATTTGTGCGTCAGGTACGACAAAGAGTTACTTTATAACTTTGTACGATATACAGCAGCAATAGTGTGTGTAACATATACAGATAATGTAATGACTGACAGTTCTGACTGCAGACTGTGCAGTACTTATAGATATGATATAAAGCAGGGAATATATTTATAGTGAGTTGTTAATGAAGCTGATTGCCTGGGGAAAGAAACTGTTCCTGTGTCTGGCAGTTTTGGTGAAAGAAGTTCTGTAGCGCCTGCCAGAAGGGAGGAGCTGATAGATGTTGTGTCCAGAGTGCAAAGGGCAGTGATTTTTCCTGCCTGGTTTCTGGCTCTTGTATGGTACAGGTCCTGGAGAGTGGGCAGGGGAGCACCAATGAATTTGTTCTGCTGTTATAACTGTTTTCTTCAGTCTGTTCCTATCCTGTTTTGGTAAATTTTGTTTTGATAAATATGACATGTGGCTTTGCTTGGTTACATGACGTACAGCTGGTATCAGCTGTCTGTCTTTTGTTGCAAACTATTTACACAATAATGGCTGTATGTAGAATTTGCACACTGACTCTAAAATATATTCATGTTTTATTTCTATAGTTAAGAAGGTACTTTAATGGTTGCTGAAATGCGGGGGGTGTACTCATTTTTGTGAGATACTATGTGAGATACTATATATATATATATATGATCTCCTCTTTCAGCCCTCTTTGTCTCATGTGTGTATTTCATGGTGGTTGTTGTCTTTCGCGGTTTTCGGCTTCATGCTCAGGTTATGATTTAAAAAGGTTGTCTTCTTACTCAGGTTTTTTGTGTTTTATTGATGTTAACTACTTTTGTTTGCATTCACTGCCTGCTTATTACATGACAATATTAATGCACAATATTTCCATTATTTTCTTTAATGTATAACCAGTTAAATAGCATTAACAAACCATCCAGATATGATGAGATTTTAACAACATGAAAATGCAAATCCATCATCGAATAACACCTTTCTTGAATATGGTCTAGGGAACAACAGCAATAAAAACACAAGAATAAAAAAACAGACTTGTAGCATAAATTCCCTTTTGCTTGACAGAGTAGTAGAAAATAGCATACCCAATTTTGCTAAATTATTAACTTAGAGTGTTATAGATTTACATTGTAGTGGAACCTACACAATTTCTGCAGCAATATCTCCCACATATACATGCTAATGTGCTGAAATGAAGGCTTTGCAAATAATGGCTCATACTGATTGCACAGTTGAGTATGTTTGCACACACACACACACACACACACACACACACACACACACACACACAGACACACACAGACAAACAAAAAGCTTGACAGATGGTGTGTAATATTTATTTAGGTGCTGTTAAAAACAAAAGAAAAAAACAGAGAATACTAATAAAAAAACAACCTCTACACAGAATCAATAGTGCGATCAAATACATAAACTAATTCGCAATAAATGACTACCATCCATATGAATAACACACTGACATGTTAATGGATCTCTTTATTCCCTTTTTTATATCATTAAAAGCTTGCAGAAATATGCCTAATAAATAGACTCAACACAATTACATTTAATTTAAACTTTTACAATTATAAAATCAGCCCATAAATTTATTTTACATCAATTTATCCCTAATGAATAAGCCAGTGGCAATATTGCTACCTGAGGTGGCAGAAGGAGGAAACCTTGAGAGGAAATAGACTCAGAAGAGAACCCTCTCTCATCCCATAGCTGCTGTGTAAAGCATGTGAAAGGTAGATTCAGGTGAAAAAAGTAAAACAAAAATGCCTATATACAAAAAACCCAACAACCATCAGAAGATGAACAGGACACAATGTGTAAGGTGTGCACTGAGACTACGTTCAACCCAAAATATAAAAATGTGATGTGACACTTGAGGTAGCAATGAGCAACATAGTTTCTTGGCATAATCATAACAATAAACCATTTTGAATTCACTCCAACCACTTGGAGAAGTATGTAATGCTGAACCTTTGCAAGGTGTCTGCTTTGGGTTTAAAATTAAGTTTTGATTACTGCATCATTACTGCTTCTTGGCACTGATGGCATTCACTGCATTTCATAAAAATAAAGGTGTCATGTGACCCATAAGTTAGAAAAAAAACAACGGGGCATGCTCTTTTTGGAAAATAATTAACAACAGGGTTACTACACTGAGTAGATTAATACCTCACATACCATAGCAATTTACCAACACACACACACACACACACACACACATATATATATATATATATATGGGATTACAGCACTCACTTGATAAAGTCATCAGTGTTGATATTAGTGCACTGATATCACTATTAGTAATGTTGGAGTCTTGATACTATTTCTGGTGGGGAAAATGTAAAAGAGAGAGAAAAAGAGAGCGAGAGAGAGAGAGAGAGAGAGAGAGAAGAGAGAGAGAGAGAGAGAGAGAGAGAGAATCTGTTTTAATTGTAGTCTTGGGATAAATCGAAGACAGGCAAAAAAGTGTGTCAAAGAATTTAAGAAAAGGTGCACAATAAAGTCGACGTGAAAGATAAAAGAAATAAAAAATAAATTCAAAAATGAACTGAACTCCGCTTTATTGCTAAATCCCTTTAGCCCTCTCCTCACAGCTAAAGTTCTTTTACTCTTTTGTTTTGCTTGCCAGCTTTCTTTTTATAACCTCCACTTTTCTGGGAAGATCTTCTCCTAGATTTTGCTGTGTGCTTGTGAAGTTGTTAGTAAACTAAAATGAGGTCAGAGCTCTATAGCAGGCCACTCAAGATCTTCCACTCCAACTAATGTAAACCATATCTTCATGGAGCTGGCTGAGTGCACAGGATCAGTGTCATGCTGGAACAGGTTTGGGTCTCCTAGTTCAAGTTATCAAATATGGAATTTCACATCAAAGACATTCTATACAATTTTGAAAAAATTGTGTGTAAAGTGTGTGTTAACCGTTTGGAGAGGAACCACACACGCCTGGAAAGGTCAGGTGTCCCAATACATTCGTCCATACACTTTAGTAAGACTTTGCCTCAGATATCTTCAGGTCCTAGGGATTTCTATGCAAGGTTGCTTAGAGAACTTCACCAAAAACATTCTTATTCATTTTTTAAGGTATTGACTACAAAAATAGCAACTACAGCAAGTACCTCATGTGCTGATTTTTCCCCATGCACTGTTAAACAGTACACAAAGATGCTGTTCCAAATGCTTAATTCTGTTCACACACTTTTTAGAATAGATGATGTTACTTTATTTAGCTTTCAAATACTTTAAAGGTTTTGTATACCAAGGCTGTGCTTGAATATGTAACTGTTGCCTTTCAGGAACTCAAACTGCATCGGAACACTTTGGGAACTAGTTTTACATACGTAACCTATAGACGTTTTTATGCATAACTAGAAAAATTAAGCCATCTGTAAATAAATGCTATATTCAAATGTGCTGTGTCTAAAATAAACTTTTTCTGTTATAGGGGAGCAACGCCCACATGCAAGCAGGAAGAAAACCATGATTTCTAAAACGTATATAAATCTGGCTTTAAATTTGAGTTACTTTTGGCTTCACACACAATTTGGATAAAAAATTGAAAAAGGAGGCCTGAATTCAGGAGCACGCTGCTCAGAAGCACAGTAGACCCGCTGTAAGATGCATGTGAGCTTTTGATTTGGGCTTGTGTTGGCAGTGGTGGTTAGTCAATAATGTAAAAATCTGAAAAACTTGGCAGCTTTTCAGATCGCTTGTCACTCTCGACTTTATTCTGCCTATGGTTATATAACTGTTTTGTTAAGAAAATGAAAAGATTTTGTTGTTATATGGGTACAGGAACACTAATATGCCATGACAATCAGTACCTGTAGCTTGTCTCACAGACTGCTTTTGTTCCATCCCCCGGAAAGACTGTAGGACGCTTATCTATTGGGTTAGGGTTTATTTTAGTGTGTATTGAAATACAGTGTTGGGCAACTGTTACTGTAACGGAGTTACTTTTTACAGTACTAATACTGTAACGCATTACTTTTAATATAAAGTAACTCCGTTACCGTATTGTGCGTTGTCCGTTACTTTTTTAAATGAATGAATTTGGGCTGAAGTGTAGCCTACAGTCTAACCTTCTTACAGCAGGACGCATTGTAGGATTGGTGGATGAACCACTGTATACACGAAGAAGACGCGCTGTGGGCGTGTCTCCGTTTATTCAGGTCTGTGCGGCAGTAATGGTGAGTCGAGGCGAAAGCGAGACGAGTGTCTTTCTGGTTCGAAGGTCGTATCTACTGCGATAAACAGCAACTCCAATCTGTCGAAGCTCCTTCAGAAACTCCATGCCTCGACGAAGCTAGAAGCTAGGAGCTAAAAGCTAGAAGCAAACCCGGTGTTCTGTTCTACATTGTTGATAGTTTTTATACTTCAGCTGTGAAAGGAACATTTTTAAAGACTCAACACAACAGCTTTTATGATGCAGCAAAGACAAAAACCTTTTAGAGAAAAATGTTAGTTGTGTCTTTCTGGTTCGAAGGTCGTATCTACTGCGATAGCAGCAACTCCAATCTGTCGAAGCTGCTCCAGAAACTTCATGCCTCGACGAAGCTAGAAGCTAGGAGCTAAAAGCTAGAAGCAAACCCGGTGTTCTGTTCTACATTGTTGATAGTTTTTATACTTCAGCTGTGAAAGGAACATTTTTAAAGACTCAACACAACAGCTTTTATGATGCAGCAGCCACCTTAGTTTTTGATTCTGAATATATAATTCAGCTTGTTTTGTTATTTATTTCAGAAATCCTTGTGATATATTCGATTACTTTTTGAATGAAGTAAATAGTAACTGTAACTAGTTACCATTTCTTAGCAACTAGTACAACACTGTTGAAATACCAATCTTCAATTTTTCTGGTCACATGAACCTCTTGACATGCCAATCATAGGTCTCTGAAAGTGCAGGAGTGAGTAACCCCTTAATGGCAGCTGTACAGAATTTTCACAATTCAATTCAAATAACATGCAGTAAGTGAGGGATGATCCACAGCTGGGTGCTCAGTGAATGCTTGTGTGTTACACACCTAGATGTGGATTATCCCACCTATAGCAGGGTCATTTGCAGCGCTGACCCGTTAAAGATCTCATTGAAGTTTGGCTGACAAGAAGATAGAGAGCAAAAGAGGAAGAAAGGAAGATGTGTGTGTTTGTGTGCAAGTGCGTGTGCATGTGTGTGTTTGAATTACGTGCATCTTCACATCACACAGGACCTGTCTTTGTCCTGTCACATCAACACCCTGGTGAAGAATGTCCGGCAGTGTCTGTAACATTTGAGACACCTAAGGGACTTTAAACTACCCTCTTAGGTGCTAAAGACTTTCTACACCTGTGCTAATGAGAGTGTCCTGTCAGGTAACATCACTTTCTGGAACAGCAGCCTGCAGGACAGGCGAGCCCTCCAGTGGGTGGTGCGGTCAGCTGAGCCCACTGAGCTCCCTGACCTACAGGACATCAAATTGTAAAACTCCTGTATTATATAAACGCAAACTAAAATAGTTTAAAACTTCGGTTTTCCACAACATTCTAATTTATTGATTGATTTTACATAAAAAAAAAAAAAATAGATTTGACATTAAAAAAAAATAAATAAATAAATATATA
>MU551534.1:7239754-7274399 GCA_024362625.1 Silurus asotus
TCCATCTAGTGCTGTCTCACGCTGTATGTGATTGTACTTGTATGCTATTCTGGCTACATTAGTTTATAAGCCAGTGCCAATAATGTGATTATCTAGAACCAGCTGTGCGTTTAACCATTTGAATGCTTAACTTTTAGCCAATCAGAATCGAGGATTTAGCCTGACCAAGTTTTTAAGCAACGATTGCAACTTCATTAAAACTGTAAAGAAATGAAAAAAGAAGAAGCTTGGCAAATACTTTTTCTAAGACAAGGAGACAGCCAAGCTCATCTTTTCCAAACTGTTGCTTTTCAGGATAGAGCCACACAGTCTGATGTAGGGATGGCAAGATTCGCAATTTGCAAAAGTGCATCAGCATATAGGTTAACAATGTGATGCATCAGATTCAAGTGTTGCATCAGATTCAAGTTGGTATTTGTATTGCGATGCATCGTTTTTAAATATTTGCATGAGTAAAAAATGATTTTGTATGTATAATTTTTAGTAGCTTCGCCATACCTTTATCATTTAGAAAGTGATCAATAATTTGTCATCAATATTTTATATGTAAATTGATTTCTTTTTGTTAAACTGGTTCGCAAGTGCGACCTTTCAGCACCGCTGCTGCTAGGTGAATATGACGTAACACTATAGAGACCGAGGTGCGTCCTGAGAGGCACATAGAATATAGATTAACATGGCAGAGGTAGAGCTGCATCTAACTGAAGACAGAACAGGAAAAGAATGTCTGGTTTTATTGAATCTTTTTTCTTTTCTTTTTTTATTTTTTGCACTACAGAGGCTTGTTTGTAAAAGGGCCATGCATTAGAAGTCAAAAGGCACTTAAGTAAATTGATGATTTGCTGTCTGTTTAAACCTAAAAAAGACTCCCTTATCCACGTACAAAAGTGCTTTAAATCTCTAGCAATGAATAAATCCACACTGGTATGCAAAATATAACTTGAATTTTACAAAGCAAACTTGGAAAGTGTTGATTTAAGTGTTTCAGGAAAAGGTAGGTCTTCACATGAAGATAGCCAGAGACTCTGCTGTACGGACATCTAGGGGAAGTTCATTCCACCACCTCGGTGCCAGAACAGAGAAGAGCCTTGAAGTATGGTTACCTCTCATTCTGAGAGAAGGTGGTACCAGTCGAGCAGTGCTGGAGGATCTCAGATGGTGCTGGTCCATCAGAATCACATAGCATAATTTTTACATTGCATCGCATTATATGGAATCGCAATCAAATTGAAATCAGATTTGTCATATGTACCGTTAATGTATCGTACCATTGGCTATGCACGATATGTGACTTGCATCGGGCTCAGTTATGGAGATGCACATTTCTAGGCTTATGATAAATTGCTATTGGCCTGTTTCAGCATGAAGATGAGATGAGATCACCATGATTGATAAGATGGAGACATAAAGTCCATACTTACCACCAGAACAGCATGATGTAGTTTGCTGTCTTTGCTCCTTGACGTTGATTGCTGTGGCTTCATCAAGATTCAAACTTAGACAGTACGGTGCGAAGCTTTGTATGATACTTGCATGTACAGTAACACAACCAATAGTCCAGAATGTTCCTCAATTATCCAGTATCTTAATAATTTCCATCTAAATAATTATCTTCAACTGTACTTCACATGGTTGCTTAAAATTGTTATGTTGTGCACAGTAGCCAGGACCTGGATATGAAGGGCAGCTTAGGCATCCCCCACAAAAGCTGTTACAGTATCATTCCTCATCATTTACTCTTCTTTTCATCAAGCATTTTTTTCCACACAGCCAATAAAAAGCTACATTTAACGGTGTTTGTTTATGAGGCCACATGCTGAGTAACCTTTAGCTTTCTAATGCCAGTGAATTAAATCCCATCAACAAAACATCCATAGAAATTAATTCTGCTATGTCTCAGAACTGTGGTTTGTTAATGTAATAAAAAGGTCTTGTGTCAAAATATGAAACACATTTAATGTATAAGCTTTTAAGTGGCAACAAGATGTAACATTTTCCCGTACGACTGGAAATCAAATAATAATTATTATGATTTGAAACATTAGTTTTTTTGGCACATAACCGTTGGCAAACTATTGCATTCAATAACATTGTTCTATTTCTCTGGGAACTCATAAAATAATATATTGAAACGTGATCAAGTTTTTACGCCTTTGCCCTTGGCTTCAGCTGGTTTTACAATAACAATTTGGCTTTGAGACATAAAACCTAATGAACGTGTCGGCCATATTTGCATACGAGGAGCGTTTATGCGTGTGGGTGTGTGTGGGTAGGCATGATTGGGAAAGAAGCGGAGGGGGGGGATTGTTATTGTACAGGCGAGATGCCGGTTAGCACACGCAATTAGATAGTCTGGCAGTCGGGCCTGTCATCAACAGCACACGTTGGTTTTAATGAGGCTTATCTCCATGCACTTTTACCCCCCGTCTCTTTTGCGCATCTGAGCCAAGACACTCCAGTGCGTTGACTGTGCATAATCAGTACATAAATGTACTCATTACACCGAAATAAACCTCCTTTAAAAGTCCTCTGTGATAAAAAAAAAAGCAATGGTGACATAAGGTAATATCCCCATGGTGACATACATAGTATGTGCCAAATGAAAGAGGAAGAACGCACAGGAAAATAGAAAGATTGTTTACGACTTTACAACAATTTCTCTGTTGGTCCTGCTGTTTTTCATTTATACAATGTGGCATTTGGAGTCAGGACCATCACATTCAGGACAACAACTGACTTTAACTATGTCGGAAGGATCTTCTAGCTACAAGTAGTTTCTCATTTGTATGTCATGGTTTGAGACGTATTTCTGTGTAGAAATGTCCCCAGAATTAGTTTAAATAAATACATTTTAGTTGCTTAGCACTTTTATTGATAGGGAATACAGAATAATTTTTTTTTTTCTCCATAAAATTGTATTTATTTATTCCCAACTGTTTATTCTCTTCATTTCGTAACGTTTCTCTTGTCTGCACGGCTTCCAGTATGTGTACGTGAATGTTAGATTTTTTGTCCAATCAAATTTCAGCCTCTATGTCATTTAATTTTCCCCAGGGCCTTCAAAATCAGTAGTGCTGGCCCATGTATCTTAGACGATATTAGCAATGGGTTTGTTTCTTTAACCAGTCTGATTTTAAATTTGCCTCACAAGCCACTTGACTTGACTTGACTTGAGCTAGCTGGCCCAGAATAGCATCAGTATTTATGATATAAGTGTTGTGATACTAAATATTTACAGCAGTGATGCTGAGAGAATGCGCTCGAGAAACAGTTAAGTGAGGAGAAATCGATCTATATATAAAATATTGATCATAAATTATTGGTTACTTTCTTTACTATATATATATATACAGTACAGACCAAAAGTTTGGACCTTCTCATTCTTTATTTTCATGACTATGAAAATTGTAGATTCACACTGAAGGCATCAAAACTATGAATGAACACATGTGGAATTATATATGGAATTATATACATAACAAAAAAGTGTGAAACAACTGAAAAATTTCATATTCTAGGTTCTTCAAAGTCGCCACCTTTTGCTTTGATTATTGTTTTGCACACTCTTGGCTTTTTCTTGATGAGCTTCAAGAGGTAGTTACCTGAAATGGTCTTCCAACAGTCTTGAAGGAGTTCCCCGAGAGATGCTTGGCACTTGTTGGCCCTTTTGCCTTCCCTCTGTGGTCCAGCTCACCCCTAAACCATCTCGATTGGGTTCAGGTCCGGTGACTGTGGAGGCCAGGTCATCTGGCGCAGCACCCCATCACTCTCCTTCTTGGTCAAATAGCCCTTGATGCCTTCAGTGTGAATCTACAATTTTCATAGTCATGAACATAAAGAAAACTCTTTGAATGAGAATGTTAATGTTAAATTACCTGCCAATCATTTTATATTACATAACTCCAGAGGCTTGTTCCTGATTATTGCCTTTTGACCTTTGCTGTGTTGCTCAAATTTTTTTTCTTAAATTCTGGCTTTGATAACCCAAATCATTCGCCTCTGACCTTTTCCTCCTTCTATAACACAACATTGGAATTGTGACTTTACTCTGCCTGCAGGGACAATAATGAATCCTTCTGCTTATAATCATGTTTTGATACAAGTGTCGCTTTATTTCTAATGCTGTTCAGCATTTTATTTCTGATGTGATGTTCAGCATGAACTGTATAATTAATAACTTGTGCGTAATTATAAATTGATTGCAATATTTGTTTACAATTATATATAAGTATAGCTGGGAGTAATTAAAATCATTAAAGAGTGCTTCATGTAAATTTAACGATAGGTTCAATTATTCTCAATTATATGCTCTTAAACCATACAATCTTTTTTTTATGTAATATGAAAAAAACTTCATTATGGAAAGATTGATTGCAAAAACACATCTTTGCACTGAGAAGTCAAAATAAGACAAACAAAATGTGTTAGCATTATAGTATCAAAGATGCACAGAAAAACCTTAAACCAGCTTGTCTGCAGGTCCTTCTGGGTAGTAATTAGGGCAAATCGATAGTAGTGAGCTATCTAAAGCAAAACAAGCAACAGGTCAGATCTGGCTAAAAGACACTATAAAAGAGATAGCTAGAGAAAGGGAGAAAGAGAAAGAGAGAGAGATTCAGGTGCAGGGATTAAAGCAAAAAGAGACATTAAATCTCTATATGCTTTCCGATTGGCCAATAATCCTTGATCTATGTCAATAATCCACCCTCTAAAGTTATGGAGGTCATGTTTTCAAGCCACTGAAGTGGAAAGTGTAAAGAAGTCAGGCTCTGGCAGTTACTTATGGTACTGCATCTTTTTGTTTTTTTTTTATTGGCCAGACAGAAAACATCCAGGATTAAAAGTTCAAGGTCAGTGTCTGGTGGATTGGTGGAAGTGCAACTTTACGTTCTAAGTCTGGAGATGGACCGATCTTTAAAGGATTGATGAATGGTCTCAGCGGGTGTCATGTTAATCCCCCTTTGCTGTCTTCCCTAAACCCTGACGAATAGCCTGCTCAGAAACACATGTCCAGTCCCAAATCCTACCTTACCACTTATTTTCTTTTTATGATGAAACACTGAGAAAGCGACAAAAAAAAAGGAGAACAAGTTCATTGGAAATGTAAAATGAAGTGTCGCAGCAACACAGGTTAGTGTTTTAGAAGAGTGGATCACAAAATAGTGTATTTGGTGCAACGGTTTTATAAAATGAAACCGTTCATCTTATGTAACAACAAAATAAAAAAAGGAAGTGCATATGTGTATTGGGTATTATTCTAAACTACAAAATCACAGACATTTGTGCAATAAAAAAAATGGAACAGATTTAGAACAGCGAGATGAAACTCCATGCCTGGAGGGTCACAGTGCCTTTTCATTGCTCTTCTGCATCTGTTTCAATATATAAAGAGGTTTATAATTAGGTGGCGAGATTAAATTTGTGTATTAAATCACAATAAACAATTTTGGTCTCTCTCTTTCAAAACAATGCACAGAGAGAGAGAGAGAGAGAGAGAGAGAGAGAGAGAGATTTAAAACAGATTCTCAAGCACTAGGCTTTGGTAACTTGCTGTGGATTGTTGAGAACACTGGGCTATATTTGGATGAGGGCCAAGACTGCTTACTAAACCTTTGACACCTTATAATATTTTTTGGTTTTACAGTTGTTTTTTTTCCCCTCTCTTGTTAAACATGTACAAAACAATTATGTTAATTTTTAAGCAATTTAGCTGGTGTTAGCATTGCTTCTATTATTAAAAAAAAAAAAAAAAAAAAACATGCTTCTGCAACAATCTTATTCAGAAATATTCAGATTTTTAGGCAGCCAGCTTTGGGTAAAATTACTTTAAACAGTTAATAACAAATTAATAAAAGCATATAGCGTAATTTCCAGGCTAAATATAAGCCGCACCCACTACATTTTACAGATATTTTTATTTTGAACATAAATAAGCCGAACCTGTCTATAAGCCGTGTCTACACTGAAACTAATGAACTTTACACAGGCTTTAACAAAAGACAGTGTCTGTTACACGGCTTGTATCTAAACAGTAGCCTACCAAGAAAGTCAATGTTCACTGTCTTCCTCCTTCCTTTCACGACTATTTATCTTTTTCTCAATTTCTAAAGTTTTACTTTTGGCATCGTCATGTGTTTAAAAATCACCACCGGTGAAGCTTTTCTCCTGATGCCGTGCAGCTCAGAACACAGGTGAAGAGTGTTTTTTTCATGCCCGGTTGTTTTTAGTGTGACAAATGATTCTTCTTTGCTGTAGACAGTCCGAGTGAGCGGCAGGTCAAACTTCAGAAGGACCTCATCCACATTTATTATGTGGTGCGGCCCCATTAAGCGGAAGAGCATTCGATTTAATATAACGAATTTCACTGGTCTAATGTTATGAGGCTCAGTGTTTTGGTTTGAAGCTTGTGAAAAACGGGAAAAAAAAACATATTAGCCGCTTCGTTATTTAAGCCGTGGGGTTCAAAGCGTAGGAAAAAAGTAGTGGCTTATAGTCCGGAAAATATAGTACACTGTATAAAACATGGATAACAGGTCTGGTTCCATACCAAACTTGTCAAACAATCTAATCTGTCTATGTTGGTGCATTAAATAGTCTTTATACAAAAAATAATAATAATATGCTACAAATCAAAAAAAGGGTATTCAATGTTGTGTGTGTGTGTATGCTTTATTTTACTCTGAATGCCTTCTACTCTACCAGCATGACAATGCCCCTGTCCACAAAGCCAGCTCCATTAGCATATAGTTTATATGTACTGGAGTGGAAGATCTTGAGTGGCCTGCAGTAAATCTCTGACTTCAACCCTTTCGAAAACCTTTATGGCTGGAATGAATTGGAATTCTGACTACACCCAAACACACCACCTCCATCAGTACCTGAACTTATCTGGTTGAATGAGCACAAAACTTTATAATCTAAACTTTATAACAGTTTACCTGGAAGAAAATGTATGTAAAAGCTTATTAATTAGAAGAATAATCTGATGCAAGATGTGTACAGAAATGTGAGTGAACATAAGTGAGTAATAGTGAAAAAGTGATAATAATAAAAAAAAATTGATAGGATTATTTTTTCTTTTCTAAAGAAATATTAATTTAATAAAAAATAGATACTTGTACAGTGGCTTTCAATGGCAAAAGTGAATGCGTCTTATATGAAATCAGCTCTGCTAGTTCATCAGTAGGTCATAGAGGGGATGCTATTCATCCCCAGAATGGCTGTAAATGTCATCTCTTTCACCACCAACTCAAAACTGTCAGATGAGCAGTAAATGTCTGAGGTAGCCTTTTTACAGTTACATTTTGCAGATGCCCTTATGCAATTATCTCATGTAGACAACTGAGCAGCAGAGGGTTAAGAGCTTTGCTCAAGGGTCCAGCACTGGCTCGATGGTGGTATTGAGATTTAAACTCATGACCTTCCAAAACCAGCATCTCCAACCACTATCTTAACCTTCAAGCCTCCACCTCTAGATCAGTTCATTGAGCTTTTTTCCATCTACAGCTCTGATGCTGGCTCTCTATTCAACCCTACATTAAAGCTGGGTTTTCTCCAGAAGTAAAGTCTGCCCAGCCCTTGCTGTAATTCTCTTGAGTTTTATGAAATAGGCTGTGGGATAAAAGAAGGGGAACAGTTGTGAGATGAGTAGAGGAGAATTGGTGTAAATGACCGGGTGTGCTGTCTATTTAATGGTGCAAGACTGTTGATCGTAGCACAGCTGGAAACCGCTGGTCATGGGACTATCCTGCATGACTAATTATAGCACAGTGAATCATAAGGCATTGTCTTTCCTTCTCACCCTGTCTCACACATACACGACAGCAATGCATTAATCTGTATTATATCTATCTATCTATCTATCTATCTATCTATCTATCTATCTATCTATCTATCTATCTATCTATCTATCTATCTATCTATCTATTTGTCTGTCTGTCTGTCTGTCTGTCTGTATTATTATTATTATTATTACTTTTATTATTATTATTATTATGGAAAAGCAGGAAATTAACACGCAGCTACTGAATTACGATTTTAAACCCACCCCCACCACCACCCTCTTTCCTCAGTCCAGACAATCTTATATAATGAGTGTGCTAATCTGCTAATTCTCTTGCTGCAAGCACAGAGGGGCCATTCATTTACATAGCTTATGAAATGTTGTCCTGTTTGACAAAAAAGGAGCCAGATTTGGTGAACGCAACACTGGCAGCTAAGAAGCAGACTTTTGTTCATTTAGCTAAAAAAAAAAAAACAGAGGAAGGGCACAGTGGGCCTCAGGGGGGGTTGGAAAGAAAGAACTCTAAAACTTTGGCCTCATTTCAAAAAGATATCTATCAGACTCACTGTTCTGCTGCAACCCCGTCCATTTACATCATGCTGAGAGACAAATCCCACAGAATCGACTCCAAATCTCTCTGATAAGCACCTACATCAGAGGCAGACCTTACGGCATTGCATGTCGTATTATTTTGCTGATACAATGGTGCAATATATTAAAAATGGTGACAGATTCAGTGTAAATCGGTTCCTTTTGATTTTGAACAATGATCTCTTTCCCTCTTTCATTTTTCTCCCCTTTCTCTCTTTTTTTTAAGTTTCTCCGGAACACAACAATTTAATCAGCATTTAGATCAAACGGAACATGAACGTTTCCATGGTGAAATATGAAAAAATAAATAAATAAATGGATTCTTGAGCTTCTGTGGTGACTGCACACACTCCCTCAGCCGTGTCCTCCCCTGTAATGCAATTGCTGTCTTCACACATGCATGATAGAAATGAAATATTTTCCTCTCCACTACAAGCCGAATTTATCCAGCCATTTATGGGAATTCAGTTTAATTCACTTTCAAAATCTATCCAAAAAAACTCTCACAAACCTATTATCTTGGCCAGGCCCTTTCTAAATAATTGCTTCTCTCACAAACATACTATATCCAACTCAACAAATCAGTACCTTAGCATCAAAACCACGCTATTTACTTTAAGTTCAAGTGTCAGACTCATAAATAAGTCGTAGCTGCACAATTACCTGCCCAGAATGCAATTGGACTTGAGATGTGGATTAGAGATACCTGACAGCCAGGTGTGCATTTACAATAGGGAATGTTTTGCAATGAATTTCTTTTTAGCGAGCATCAATGTAATCTGCATTACACTGAATCTCCACCCACACTCCTTCAGTAGTCATTGTAGAATGTAGTAGGTGTATGCAGATGCATTAGTATGCTATCTGTCATATGGATGCATCACTGAACACTGAGTCACACAACATACAAAATAGAGAATGGAGAAAAACGTCAATAAAATATGATTCATTGAAAAATATTACATATATGGCACACTTTCAGAAAAGTTATTCTTTCAGAAAATATACTTTCAGAAAATAATTGAATTTATCAATGAAATAAAGACAGGCCAACATTTCTAACTTTCAGAATAAGGTCATGTTTTTAACCACTTATATTCAATGTAAAAAAAAAGGCGGTTACTGTAATTGCTTGTAGTATAATGGTTGTAAGCTTCACTTTCTCACAGACAGATAGTTAAAAGTAACTTACAAGGAAATTGAAAAACTTGTCAATTTTCACACTTTGGAAAGTTTTAAATCAAAGTACAACTTACTAAAATTAGATTACTGTTTAATTTAACTATATGACATTAAAAAATCCAACATATAAAATGAATATCACCTAACAGAACTCTTACTATAATAAATATAATACATTAAACTTTAACAATTATTATTATAATTTATGATTTTATTATTATTATTATTAATATTATTATTATTATTATTATTATTATTATTATTAAGAGGCCAAACACCAAATGTGCATAGCATCTTATAATTTCTGTACTTTGTCTTATCATTTATTATAAAAAATATTACATTTCATGTTTTTGACCACAAAACAAGTTAGTTACTGTTGTCGCTTGCAGTATAAGAGTTATAAACCCCCTAAAGCCCCTTTCAATAATAATTTTCCAGAAAACTTCAAAACCTTAAATTTTTACAGATAAAAAGCTTTAAATCTGAGTACAACTAACTACAACTATATTATAGTTTTAACCATATGACAGTGGAAACTCATCCGAAAATTTAAAATGTATACTATTTAACAAAACTCTCACTATATTTAATATAATACATAGAAATATATAAATTATTGTTGTTAATAATAATTATACATTTATTATAAATGGTATTATTATTAAAATTAGTGGGCCAAGCAGCAAATGTGCATTTTAGTTTTATTGTTCTTTGTCTTATCATTATATTTTATTACAAATATTGCATCATGTTTACAGAAACGTTCTTAGTAATAACATTTTTTAAATAAATAATGACAGGTCAAAATATCTAACTTTGGTAACCCGGTAATGTTTTATCATTTTAACTTCTTACATTTAATATTATACTTTTAACAATGACACCGGAGACTTATTTCAAGATGTAAAAATAATATCACTTTCCATATATTAAATATAATACATTAAAAATGATAGCCAATTATTCTTTCTCTTTTTCTTTTTATTATAAAGGTACATTGCATCTTATTATTATTGTACTTTGTCATCATTATTTATCACAATACACAAGAATGGGTGGATGCAAGTGCATGTAAATGAATTTAAACATATGACTTTAGTCACACCAGGCTGAATAAACCTAAACATTAACCCAAAATCTTAAAGAGTGAACAAAAAAGATCAGGCAATTCTAACAGACTTAAACAAGACTAGATTATAGCGTTAAAGTGAATTGAAATTATGTCAGCAACTAAATATCAAGAACAACAACTCTATATAAATACTTCACAGTCTTTACTGTATAGTGAGTGACTGTATGACTGAAAACACCTGTGCTTAAACAGACCCTACCTGACCTTTGTGAAGGCCATAAATTGTAAGATATATGGTCCATGGTGGCCATATTAGCTGGCCACAGTGTTTGCTTGGAAATGGCATTGGGCTGTAACCAGACATTTTCTTTTTCTCCTGGATAGAGTCTATGACAATCCACAGAAACGTCTGGTAAAACATGAGCTCCAACATAGAGTAAAATTTGTCCTAAATTTGCAAGGACATTTAGTGCCATGAACCAAAAAAAATTGTGTTAATGCAAAACCAGAAATTGTTGGCTTTCTTTGGTGAATTGTCTGTAACTCAACTCCCCATATGCTAACATTTTCCATATATCTTAAATAACCTTTTACTGCGATTTTTTTTTTATTCGATTTATAATGCATGCAGAAAAAAAATGAACTACTTCTACCATGTCAAATGCCTTGAAGAACTGTAAGGTCTGGTTTGAATCTCTTTTAAGAAGACTGATTTCTGCTTCATGTAATAGACAGATTCTGAAACTTTGCATTATTTCGAATGAAGCCTAGAGTAGTTATATAATAGGTTGAATAAGCCTTCAATTTATTTTTACCATGGCACTTGAAAGCTCATCCTTGAGAAGCTGTATCTCAGATTATTATATAAAAATATTCAATTTCTATTCTGCTAGCTCACACTCCAGCTGTATTTCAGGTCCTTATGCATTTAAAATGCTATTTCTTTTAAAAAAAATCAAGATGACAACATCATGTAAGGAGTACAGTACACAGTGGAATGAATTGTTTCCCCAGCGACAAGCTGATACATAAAACAACACAGATTAACACAATGTAATAAAAAAACACGAAAATAACTAGACACTACATAAAAGTGTAAAATAAAAGTGCAAGAAATCTGCCAACATTTTGTGTAAACAACACGAGACTGTAATGGAAAACACAGTGACATTTCTTGTTGGTTGTAAATTTTGAATGATGTATGATATTTGGAAATTGTTTGCATGTGGGATTCGATTTGAGTTACATGCATCTCAACCCAGTAACTCCAGCAATTCCTGCGATTTAAATTGTACGTATATCCGTGTTGCTGTAATGTTGATCCCTATTCACTTCAACCAATCAAAGCTCTCGTTCACTTAACAATGATGTAACAAATATGATAAAACCTGGGCTTTAACTTACATTTAAAAATTAAGCAAATGTGAATGAGAACTGTAACCAAGCTACCAACTTAAACCTTTTATATAAAATAAAGAATATGATCTTTGCTATAAACACAAAAAATTCCAGGCAGGATATTTGCATTCATTTTTTTTTAATAAAAAAAAGATAGTTCAATAGAACATTTTCTCTTACAGACAGCCCTTATCAGTTATTCCTCCTACAATCAAGCCGGGTGCAGCCATGCTCATCAGAATACTGAAAACCTGATGTTATTGTGCATTGCTTGTTATTTAAACTACCCATTTTGACTGCTTTTCGAGGTTCAGCTCTGGAGCATCAATGTCCAAGTTAATCTCCATATTCACAAAACACAAGACATTGCTTTTGGGTTCAGAGACTGTCCTAGTCTGTCTTCCTGTAAATGCCTGATGAATTCTTTTGTTCTATTTTCAAAAATCACAAACAGGTTCACTGAAATGGAAGTTTATAGGTGTAGAACACTCAGCAGTAGTAATAACAACAGTAATCTCAACCGGGAATACTTTGAGTGTGTGTGAATTTATTTCTAGTCTATAGTAAAGTGTGTTATAGAAAATACAAAGGTTCTGCCTTTGGAGACTACACTTCAGCTGCTTCTTACCGGGCTGACTGCTAATCATCGTTCACAACCTAGAACTGTTTCTTAATAATGACACTATTTTCACACGTATTTCCACATGATTGATGACATGATTTCCACACAAGATTGAAGAAAAAGCCGTGAATCTACACAAAACAGAAAAATCCAATAGTATGCAAAACATTACAAATGAAAAAATAGCTGCATATGTATTCACCTAAAGTGCCATAAAAGGTCCAACAATTAGAGTCCCTTATGTGCAATTAAAGAATGACATGATCTTCGTTAAAAGAAAAAACACACCTGTACCTGCAAGGCCCCACAATAAGTTTGAAATCATAGTTACATCTTGTAGACCAAAAAGCTGTCGAAACACATTTGTGACAGCGCTTTGGAAATGTATCAACATAGATTGGCTAGTACAAAATGATCTCAGCATCAACTATCCCATTGTGCACCATTAAATCCATTATTTAAAAAATGGAATGGATTTGGTACAATGGTGACTCTGCCTAGAGAAGGCTATTAGGCATTAGTCAGAAAAGCAGCCAAAATGCAATTGGTTTTTCTGATAGAGCTAATGAGAGCCATGGCTCAGCTGAGAAGAAATGCATTTATGTGCTTGTTGGAGACAGATGGAAACTGGTTGAGGAGACCAAAATTCAACATTTTGGCCATGGTGTAAAGTGTTAAACTTGGCAGAAACTCAACATTTCTCATCATCTGAGAACAGCATGCTGGTGATAGAATTGGTACGTGGGGCTGCTTTTTATCAGCAGGGTCTGGAAAAATAGACAGAGTTGAGTCTGGGATGGATGGAGTTAGCCATACAGGTCAGCCATAAAAGAAATCTTGTGTCAATCTGCAAGAAAGTGTACTTTAAAAATGAGTGGAACTTCACCCTAAGCAAACTGCCAACACTGAACTAAAGTGTTCCCTGAGTGTGAACCTGAATGTCTTAAAAACTGCTCAATCAAATTCTAGAGCTCAATCCTACAGAAGTCCTAAAAGGCCATGAATTATAATTGTTTTTTTCTTTCCTGTTTTCTTGAGATTTAATTTCCTTATGATCTCAACATAACAAAAGTTGTTCTCTCGTTAGCGCGACAATTTTCTTGTGATCTCGACATACAAATTGTTTCCACGTGAGCAGTACTTCATTTTTCTGTGTATTCAGCATAGGAGCATGTTCTAAACTCAGCATCATGGATGATCAGGGACTCACTCAAACTGAAATAGCTCTGTGTCTGTCAGTGATTGACAACTTGCAAGATGCAGGGTTTTCTCACGCTACAGTTCTTTTGTGAGATAACGGGTTTTTACGTCGAGACCACAAACAACATCTGTTGTGTCGACATGAAGAGAAACAACTTTTGCAAAATTAAGTTGTGATTTTTAATCTGTAAAATAGTTTGAAAATTACTCTTTACAAATGGACATGTAATCTGACAGAGCTTCCACAATTTTGCCAAGACAAAATGGGCACAAATATCCGGATCCAGATATGCAAAAATGAAAGATACACATCATAGAAGGTTTGCAGATGTCTGCAACAGCTGTGTTATTCTAACACGTGCATTACGCAAACGTGAAATTCTGACATGACCTTTGTTTGGCATACGATATTGCTGCAATGAGTCGTTCGAGGTGTTTAAGTGGCACGCGCTCTTCAAAGTGGAAGAACATCACTGGCAGACCGCAAAAGATCATGAAGATCGTCAATGATCTCAACCCCCGAAAATGTCCCAACCAATCGGCAACTTGTGCATGATGATCGTCAGAGAAAAATCCACCTGATCCGCACCCATCCTACTCACCAGATTTGCGTCCTATGGACTTTGAGAACTCTTCCTAAAGTCGACGATCTATGTGAAGGTCGTCATTTTGACTTCATTGCGGAGATCAAGCGAGAATCGGAGAAGGTGCTTGACACGCTTCGAAACTAAGACTTCCAGGAAATATTTCAAAGGTCACAGGAACGCTGGGAGCTCTGCATTGCTGTGACAATTTTGGAGATGATAGTGTGCAAACGTAGATAAATATAGTACCTTCTTGTAAACAGAGCTAGTCTCAAAACTTTTTGATACCACCTAGTATAGCTTTACTTTACTGATAGAAAAGTGCATATATTTAAATCACCATTTCAGTATTTTTTTATAGAAAATAATATTCTATACATTTCTATCAGGGTCTATATATTTCCTGGGGTAGCCCACATAAACCTGCTGACATACAAGATGATCAAACATTAGAGTGGACATATGTCCTTACAGAAACGAAAAGAAGAGAAAGTCAGCCAAAAAATAATGAGCTCAAAGCTAATTCTTGGATTATTAGTATTAGTAAGAAGGCATCAAAAGCAAACAACTTAGCACTGCTTGGACCATATGGCAAAGCAAATGCATGTATGTCAAATCAAGCGAGGGAGAAAAAATAAATAATTAAATAAAACATTATGCATCTGCTGCACACACATTATCCTATTACCATCTCACAGTCACTTTATAGCATGAGATAAGATCCTGAGCAGCTTTAAGCTATCTCATCTTGGTCTCTTCATTAGCCAAACCTCTCTTCGGTTTGTCCTTATGTTTCCACTCTCACTCGATCCCCAGTGGAGCTATTTAGCCTCCCGCAATATCACATGCGGATACACGCACTCACACAGTCGCAGCAGAGTAGCACACACTCACACACATGCTTCATCCCATTAACTCTGCATCTCACTAACACCCCCTTGACACCACTGTGCAACAGTGTGCAGCTTTCTCTCATTTCTCATTCTTTTTTTTTTTCTCTCTATTACAGACAAGTTTCGTTTCCCCCCCTCCCCTTTATTAGGGTTTGAATATCTGTTAGGAGAAGGAAGGTTCAGATATAAAAAGGTTCCTTTAAAGTGGTGTACTCTTTTCTGCTGTATCACACTAAGGCTTGTACTTATCATTTTACGAAAAAAAAAAAAAAAAAAACATAATTTTTTTGTCATTAAAAAAAACACTATATATACACAAAAGTTTGTGGACACCCTTGACCATACGTTTTGTAGTTGCCTTTTAAACATCTCATTCCACATTTAGTCTCTATTTGCTGTGTTATCATCACCTCTATTCTTCTGAGAAGATTAACTACTAGATTCTGGAGTGTGCTTGTGGAGATTTGTGCTCTATCATCCACAATGGCATTAAGAAAGCATCAGGTACTGATGTAGGTGAGGTGGGAAGACTTGGAGTGCAGTCAGCGTCCAATTCATTCCACATGTGTTTAGTAGGGTTAAGGTCAAAGCTCTAAAGCTCTCTAGTTCTTCTACTTTAACTTATGTAAACCATATGTTTATGAAGCTCGCTTTGTGCAAAGGAGCATCGTCATGCTGGACCAAGATTGGGTTCCTAGGTCAAGTGGAGGAAAAATTTACCTTTGTGCTACCACATCCACATCCTATACAATTGTGTGCCTCTAACTTTGTGGTAATAGTTTAAGGAATTAAACACAAATATCTGGAGAGGTTAGGTGCCCCAATACTTTTGTCTAAAAAGTGAACATTTCCTTATCTGTGGGATGAATTTCCAGTCAAATAGTCTACTGATTTCCCATGCAGTTGCTTTCAAATTGTCTTAAAAACACACATGGCACTTACATAAAAAAAATCCACTGGTTTGACCCAATGCTTAATTACAGTACTGTTTGTCTAATTACAGTACAAATTACAAGCAGGGACATTTTGTGTGGTTTGAAAAAGAAATTACTGGTGAAGGGCAAGTGCAGCGTTTCTGTTTTTTTTTTCTTGCTGTAATTCAGAAGGGGCATGATACGCTTACAGGCTTAAAACAAAGTGCATTCACAAAAATTGCTTCTTATCGAGATTACAATAAATATGTCTATAATAGACTCCACCATATTTACAAGCCATTTTGTAGTTACCCATCCTTCCTGCACTGTTTTCATCATTTGACCTTGTCTTAGAAAACCAAACCAGAACCATACAAACTTCTGCAGTGTCACTGCCTTTCATTCATTTCTTTCTGACACTTCGCTTTATCTTATCTTATGTCTGTGTCCAGCTCAAAGTAAACACCCCACTAACTTATTCCTTAGTTGTACCTGTGCAGAGACATAGCCAGAGGCACTGCATGCTCTGCCACTGATGTCAAACAGGTCTTACAAGCAAATAACTAAAGAGGCATTCATTCCCGTTTTGACCTTTCCTATGTTTCCATCAAGCCTATACTTACTATTTATGATTTAATCCACATCAAACGTAGGCAGAATGGTTTCCACTTGGGCTGTCGCACCAGCACTCTTTCGGATATTTATCCCAGTTGTATTGGTCAATGAAGCTAGCTCTCAAATATCGCATGACACTTCTGCTTATTATCACAAAAAAGTTAGCTTTAAATCCTCTGAACAGCACTTAGGCTGATGGTATTCTAAGTCAGTAATCGCGTGAACCGATTTATTCATTGATGGAGACTTAAAATCACTTTTGTACATCGCTCTGGATAAAGGTGTCTGCTCAATGCTGTAAATGTAAATGACCACTGAGGGTGAAAGCTGGCATTGGCTTCTTCCTGAGAGTGAAGCCAACCACTGATTCTTTTGAAACTGCGGCAAACTGCCCTCTTTTGCATAAAAGTACTCATGATTAGTCAGTGACAAGATTTATAATGGGGAAAATATTATAATCCAGAGAGCATGGCTCATTTTATAAAAAAAAAATAAAATATTGATCGGCAAAAATAGAAAGACTGACTAACTAACTATCTGAATGACTAAATTACTGAATGACTGACTTTCTGAGTGAATGAATACATTATAGTACACAGACTAAAATTGTTCCTAAGTCATTCAGACAATTTCATTTAACTTGATTTAAATAAGATGAGTCGTGTAGCACTAAAGAATCATCACACAGGGTGAATTTAATGCTGTTGCATTCATGCTGCATTGCCAGGAAGAAGGAAAAAAGGGAAGGCCAAGGAGGAGGTTTATGGATGTGGTAAAGAAAGACATGCAGGCTGTTGATTTGAAAGAGGCAGATGTAGAGGATGTAGTATGGAGACGGTGATCCACTGTGGCGCCCCCTATCGGGAGCAGCTGAAAGAAAGAGAAGAGGAAAAATCAGACATGCTGCATTGCATCAAATTCTAAAAAACAAGCAAATGGCATACATGACTGTATGGCATTTACAGGTATAGCTGAATATACCACAATACAAAAGTACAGTGTTAATAAGAATAAACCGGTGCTTATAACAATACAGGGAGCATAGAGAGACTCTTACTCTGCATCATCAGTTCATTACGTTCTGGTTGCATGTTTGACATTTCTATATTGAAAACAAGGCTACAAATAATGATAGTATTAATTTGTTATTGCGATTGGATTAAAGCCAAGGCACTGTTACAAGCGGTATCATCTCAACAGAAAAGGCTGGAAAGGCTCATTTAAGAAAAACTCCTAGAAAAGATACTCTAGCAAACAACCTGTAGTTAAGGTTGCAATGTTTATCCAAACAGACTGAACATACTAGTTATGTTTTGTCTGTTCACTTTTGTTTAGTCTTTTCTGTAAACTGAGGGTTCCTTTATCTTTGTCTAATTAAATTAGAACACAAACTGTAATCTGATTCACCTATTGACAAAATGCAAACACTTCCTCTGAAACATGTGAAGCCACCAAACACTGGCTTATGCTGCATTATAGGGTATGTGAAATACACTTTAAGAAAGCAGTATCCAGCCCCTTATGGATTCATTAGCTCACAGATACCTATGATTGGCTAATGTCACTTTAAATAAGCATTCCATCCTTCTCACCCAGACAGGATGTCCATGAATGAATGCGGGAAATACATTTTTAATCTCCAGATGATTTACCAAAGTGCTAAATACTAAAAATGACTCTCTTAACTACTTCCATACATACTTCCATTGCATAACCCCAAGACAGTCCAAACTTCTACTATAGCAAAGGTGAGATTAATAAAGAATCAGGGGATCCATTGGTTGGCGCTCATTAGTGTGCTATTGCTGGCCTTTCCAATACAAATTATATTCATAAGCAAGACACAAGAAGCCCTGATTTCAGCATTAGCAGAGATGCTTTCATACACCACTGGCTTTGACAATGATGAATTTGTGCATAGGCTTCACCGTTCGGAGACTTTGAGCTTAGACTCTGTCAAACACACATTGTAAAAAAGTTTGATGGCTCAATTTTGTGCTCAGATAGAAAACTAATAATTAGTTAGAAAGACAAGTTGACAGGAACTTTAATGAATATAGCTGTCATTCACAATGATCCCGCAACAAATCGGTTGTGACAACTGAATGCTGTTTTAAACTGGCACCAGGAACTTGATGGTGTAACAGGCATTCAAACCCGCGAAGTTGTTGTCAGCTGAATACAAGGGCCCGTGTCAATCACAAGTTATCAGACCTGGATCAAATGCTGCACATGTTTGAAATAATTTATCTGATGGCTCTCTCATCTGTCTGTCTCATCAAAGGTCTAGACTCTTGACAGTTCACTAGGGCTCAGACAGGAGCACTTGCTGGAGGCAAAATTAGTTTTATGCACCCTGCTCGAAACCTGTAGTGTGAAAACGCTGAGGCCTAAATTATGTCTTGTAGTTGGAAATAATGTTGACAAAGAAGCTAAATTATGCGAACACAGAAACAAATCACCAAAGTAAAAAAAGAAACTATAACGCAAGCAACATAACATGCAATCGAAATGACATTCAGTAAACATTTGACAGTACTGTAAACAACGTACAGTATATACACAAGTGCTTATGATCATGAATCTCGAACAGGTGCTGAAAATCAGTGTTTCTGCCAATAATCTTGACATTCAGCAGAGATTCAGTGATCTGAATGAGGACCAAGCAAAGTATTTCAGAGCCCTTGACAAAAATACGGCAGCAGACATGTAAATCATATCAAAGATATCGGCTCACATGTATTATATTCTGAGAGCAATTTCTGAGAGCAATTTATCAGACCATAGAAAAGCTTAAGAGCTTCTTTTCTTTTTCCAGATCCAGGTATTGTTTTCATATACTTTTAAATATATTGTATTATATTAACACTCTCTGGTCTGATTTAGAAACAACTAACATAAACAACATCTTATATCTTCTGAATCAGTAGCATTTCAGTTACTGTGAAATAATACAATTTGTACTGTAATTTTTTTAACCGTGACCTAATCAGGAAAAAGTAAAAAGGTAATTGCTGGTTAAAAATGGAACTGTAAAGTCTGAATCTGGATATGTTTCTGATCTTATTTAATTCATTTAAATTCATTTTTTTGTATAGAGCTTTTAACAATGGACACTGGCCAAAGCAGCATATCAAATATGAGGAGGTTATAAAGTTGGAATGTATAATTTAGTGTAAAATTAAGTTAATTAAGTTAATTAAGTTTTAATTAAGAGATGTGGTGGTGGAATGAGGAAGTGCAGGAGTGCATAAGGAGAAAGAGGTTGGCAAAACAGAATTGGGATCAACAGATAGATAAGAAAAGAATGCAGGAGTACAAGGAGATGTGGCAAAAGCCAAGAAAAAGGCATATGAGGACCTGTATGAGAAGTTGGACACTATGAAAGGAGAAGAGGATTCGTACCGATTAGCCAGGCAGAGGGACCGAGCTGGGAAGGATGTGCTGCAAGTTAAAGCAATAAAGGATAGAGATTAAAATGTGTGAATGATGTGGAGATGGTGAAGCAGAAAGTGGATAGGATTAGTAAGGAGGAAGTGAGTGCAGCGATTAAGAGGACGAAGAGTGGAAAGTGGGTTGGACCAGATGACATACCAGTAAAAGTGTGGAGATGTTTAGGAGAGATGGAAGTGGAGTTTTTAGCCCGATTGTTTAACAAAATTTTGGAAGGTAAGGCGATGGATGCCTAAGGAATAGAGAAGTGTGCTGGTACTGATTTTTAAGAATAAGATGAGAAATAATCTTCTGTTAACATGTCCATTACCACTGCAAACAGAATAGAGCTCAGAGCCGATTCTTGATGCAGTCCAACCTCCACTTTAAACCAGTCTGTCGTTTCTACTGCACACTTTACTGCTTTCACACTTCATACATGTCCTGCACCGCCCTCACAAACTTCTCTGACACACTAATACAATACCACAACTCCTCTCTCGGCACCCTGTCTTACGCTTTTTCTAATTCCATGAACACACAGTGCAACTATTTCTGTTCTTCTCTATACTTCTCCATCAACATTCTCAAAGCAAATAATGCATCTGTGGTGCTCTTCCTTCTGCATGAAACCATTCTGCTGCTCACAGATGGTCACCTTTTCTCTCAGCCTGGCTTCCACTACTCTTTCCCATAACTACATAGTGTGACTGATCAGCTTTATTCTCCTGTAGTTACTGCAGGTCTGCACATCTCCCTTATTCTTAAAGATTGGTACCGGCACACTCCTTCTCTATTCCTCAGGCATCCTCTCACCTTCCAACCCCTTGTTAAACAATCTGATTTAAAACTCCACTGCCATCTCTCCTAATGCTTCTACTGGTATATCATTTGGTTCAACCGACTTTCCACTCTTCATCTTCTTAATTCCTCCTTACTAATCATATCCACTTCCTGCTTTACCATCTCCACACCATCCAACCTTCTCTCTCCCATTTTAATCTGACTGTGTACTATAAAATTAAATAACCTGTCTTACATTTTTACTAATTTCCCTTCTGATCCAGCGTCAACTTAGCAGGGAGACTGATGATTACGTCTAATCTATTGTTTAAATCTAACACCATTGAAAAATGAAATGAAAAGGCTTTCAAATGGGAAGTGAAGCAATCTTTTCAGTTTCTCCTCATTTCTCACATAGTAATGTTGGGATAAATTGCATGTCTTGCAGGAAATACAATAAACTCCTGCAGTGATACACAAGAGGTAATAAAAAATTCAAGCTTCAAAGTCTGTAATTTGAGTTAATACACTTTTATGAATTACTCCTTAAAAAAATGACATATGGTCTGCCACAGGTATTATTTGGCAGAGTGTTTATCTGACTGTCAACATGCATGTGGGTTTATACCACTTAGCTCATACAGTGTAGAATATATTATTAAAGAAATATATGATTTTAGGTCAATGTGTTTGAGACTTTGTGACTTAACCTTAAAAATGGGTAGGAAGCAAACCTTTATTTTTATTATAGATAAAAACATAATTTTATAGACATCCTTTACATAGTGTGAGAGAACATCTCTAGGTTAAGTATGTAACCCTAGTTCCCTGATGGAACGAGACGCTGCATCGGAACGCTTTGGGGAATGCGACTGCATTGTTCATGCTCTGAGTAATGAGTCTTATTATTCAAAATTAATGACAGGCTGTCACCCACGGGGTGACGTCACGACCAGGGAGTATAAAGCGTACCTGGAAAGAAGACTGCTTCAGCTTCTGTAACTGTTGAAAGAAGCGCTGAAAGGGTGTCGGAGGTGTGGCTAGAGACACAGAGTCTCGTTTCCTTAGGGAACTAGGGTTACATATGTAACCTACAGCTGTTCCTTTTCTGGAAATCGAGCTGTGTCGGAACGTTTGGGAAACAAGAGTCCAATAACACCACACTGACCAGTCCCTGACTAGTGTGACTGAGCATAATTGTGTCAAACGACAGAGGTGCCAGGTGTGGCACAGAGGTCACGGTTGTAAAACCTGGTGAAGGTGAGTGGGGTGGACCACCCCGCAGCATCACATAGGTCTTGTAGGGACGCTCCAGAGAAGCAAAGCTTAGAGGCTGCCACACTCTTTGTCTAGTGAGCTCTGACCCGAATGGAGCGGGAGGACCAGAGGACCCGTAAAACGATGCAATAGCGTCAATAACCCACCCTTTGAGCATCTGC
This sequence comes from Silurus asotus, assembly GCA_024362625.1. Lineage (NCBI taxonomy): Eukaryota > Metazoa > Chordata > Actinopteri > Siluriformes > Siluridae > Silurus > Silurus asotus. Next base: position 7,262,266 of record MU551534.1, read on the forward strand.
TTACAAGCAGGAAGGCCTTCCCTTTAGAGTGCCATAGCAGATGAAAAGTGTTTCCGACTTTCTCCAGGGACTGGTGGATGTAACATATACTTAACAGATATTCGAGACCACTGAGGTGTTGTCTGAGCGGACCAACACGTGATGGCCTCCAAGGTCCAGGAGGAAGTGCTTCAAAGCCAGAAGCACAGCCAACATTTCTAGGCAATTGATGTGCCACCTCAGATGGACACTGTCCTATAGATCTTGTGCAGAACAGCCACTCATGACTGCTCCCATCCCATGAGGGACGCGTCCGTCGTAACCACAATGCGATGACCGGGAACTTCCAACACCATGCCTTGGAGTAGGAGCCTGGGATCTCTCCACGCATCTAAGGCACGTAGGTATCGCTGTGTGACCTTGATCGTGTGGAGGGGATTGCCATTCTGAGAGAACCTCTGGGCTCTGAGCTACCACTAAATGGGTCTCATGTAGATTAGATTAGATTAGATTAGATTAGATTCAACTTTATTGTCATTACACATGTACAAATACAAGGCAACGAAATGCAGTACAGGAGGCCAAGTGAAATGATCCTGGATGCTGCTGCCATGAGACCGAGCAGTCTCTGGAACTGCTTGACAGTGAGTGACTGCCCTTCTCTGACCTTCCTGACTGGAATGAGGATGGATGCTACACGGGCATAGTCGCCAAATCCCAAATGACGCAGAGATAAGAGGGTGTCTGTGACAGAGAAAGCACACTGTTCCCGATATTCAGCTGAAACCCCAGATCCTTCATGTGAGCGAGAACAACATCACGATGCCGGAACGCTAACTGCACTGATTGAGCTAATATCAACCAATCGTTGATAAAATTGAGGATACGGATGCCCTAAGGTCTCAGGGGAGCCAGAGCCAAACAATTTGTGAAGGTCCGGGGTGACAGGTCAAGGCTGAACGGAAGAACCCGGAATGCTTTGACATCCAAAAGCAAAACTCAGGAACTTCCTCTGAGAAAGGAAGATGGGTACGTAAAAGTACGCATCCTTTAGATTTACTGTGACAAACCAATCCTCTGATCTGATCTTAAGACACGACCTGCTTGAGGGTCATGAGAGCTAAAATCGCATGCTCCGCTCCCAAACAAGCCACACAAATGCTGTGAGTATCCCTCCCTGAAAGAAAGCAGGGACAGGGAGAAGCACACAGCCGAAATGTTGGTTTTCTTTAATGACTTAATTTTTTGACAAACTTAAAATTTTATACAGCTCGCTTCATGAACAAAACAGTAGCTGAAGCATTCAGATCATCAAACACTTTGCATATATAATATGAAACAATGGTTTCAGTGCTGATTGACTCCAATTTTCCCAATCATTGCTTTTTTCACAGAATTGCTTTCCCAGCTTTGACATTTCGTTGTGTCGGAACTTACAATATGTACAGGGTGAGTGAAAATTAACTAGGCGATATTTAATGGCTGTAGAATTTGCAGACTTTATTTCCAAGCTGGATGATTCACCATGCTATTTTGCTCTCATTTTGCGTCCGTGATTAGACTGCCATTTTCCAGGACCTCATGAATGTACTCCAAACAGCAAAGGATAGGTGTACAGTACAAAGTCTCGCACACTAGAGGACTTGCAGGCATAGAACGGATTTAGGAGGTTCTCAGTAATATGCCTAAATGTAAAGATTTACTTTTATTTTCCTATGTAATAAAGTACATGTACAATTTGTTTAAATAAATTTCTATTAGAAATATGGACTTTATTACCAATGTTTTATGCCTAGTTAAATTTCACCCACCCTGTATATAGTTGGTTTTTTTTTGGACTTCACCAGCAGGGGTTGTGTGTAACACCTTGATTCCACCTTGTGCTCATGCACACTAACACACTCACACACACGCTGAGCTCTTTCAACAAAGTCTCACTTTGATATATGACACTATTTTTGCTAAAATTACCACCATCATGCATCATTCCCTTAATTCTTCTTGAATGGATTTTAATGACAGGGATATGTACAAGCAATGTCATGAGAAAACAGACTTACCTTGGGACTGCCATAAAAGGTGCCTCAGTGATGACCAATGCACTCAAGCCACTGGGAAACTGTGTGCAGAATCTGCAGAAAATGCAAGGTGATGTTCAGGTATGAGCTGGACAGGCTTCCTGTAGTGGCACACCTCTAATGAGAAGGAGATGCTTCTTATAAAGGGGCATTGCACAGCAGGGCCCAGACTGTTTGTAGACTATATAAAAAGGCTGGGTTAAATGTAACCCAATTTGAGTTGTTTCTGTAACCCAGTGCAGGGTCAATATATAACAGAACACATGCTGGTTAATTTGGCCACACACTGGCTTATGTGTGGCTAGCCATGCTGGGTTGCTTTAATAGCAAACGATTATTTATTTAGTCCCAGCCACGGGTCAGTTTTTACCCTTTATTCAGGGTTATTCAACATATTCATGATTGTTCCTGACTCAGATGGAGAATTTGAATACTTTTTTATTGAAATAATTTGGCAGCACATTCATTCTATAGTTCTCTAAACGTTGCAGAATCCATCTACAGACTCTACAGTGTGAATTCAATGTTTTATACATTTCATCACAACCCAAAATGTTGGGACAGTGTCTTAAATGTAAATAAAATCAAAATGCAATGATTTGCATATATCATAAATTCATAGGCTATTCTCAATAAAAAAAAAACACACACACACACACAAACACACATTAAATATTTTAACTGAGAATATATACCATTAAAAAAAAAAATAAGGTCATTGAATTTGATGGCTGCAACAGGTTTTAGAAAAGTTAGAAAGTTGATATGTTTACTATGTTCTATTGTGATTTTTTTTCATTTAGATTTTACACGGTGTCCCAACCTTTTTGGAATTGGGGTTGTAATTAAAAGCCCCAGTGTAACCCTCAACATCAAATCACTGAAAGCGAGAACGACAAGCTGGCAGTCTGTTGAAATGCAATAGACCTTGAGATCTCTAGAGATCTTTTAAACTGTTGAATTACTTGACATTCTTGAATGTCTATAGTGAGTAAAAAGAAAGTTTAACTAAACATCTAAAAAGTTGCAATAAGTGTAATGTCCAAAGGATAATAGTTATCAATAATAATAATAATAATGATAGCATTTTTGGTGGCTATTTTTTATTTTATGTATACAATGTACCAGTGCCCCTGTAAATTAATGTAATGATTTATTTAGTATCATATGGCAGCATGCCAAAAACTTCAGTTAATGTCATACCAAACATCTGAATAAAAAAAAAAGCCAAAGGATTTCTGGTACTGTGGCAAGGTTTTTGGCGCCAGCAGGTGTTCGGCACACAGAAATGACTTATTGATGAGAAAGATCAGAAGAGTTCTGCCGGTTTGATCTGATGCTAAGATCACAGCAACTCGTACAGCCACTCCAGCAACCATGGTGTGCAGGCAAGCAACTCAGAAAGTACAACCGTGAGACAGGTAAGTTGCATCATCAGAAGACCACATCAGGTTCCACTTTTGCCAACCACAAACAGAAAAGAACCAAAGGCTACTGTTCACACAAACACAAAAAATTAAGTTTAGATTATTTTTCCAATCGTAGAAGGTCATGAGTTTAAGGTCTAATCTACCACAGCTGGAACTTAACCATCAACTTCTCAGTTGTATAAATAAATTAATTGTAAGAAGCTCTGGAAATGAGTGTGACATTAATTAATAGACCAGATTCGAAGATTCTGGTCTAAAGATTCGGATGCGACACAGTCATTTCAGGTGACTTGTGTTTTTATGCAACTAAGAGGTGAACAGTCAAAAAGAACAATATTCAGTACTGTTATAACAATACTTATATATATTTATTGTTATAATAATATTAATTTTTGAAAATAAATTGGTTCATGTTTCTATTGTTAAGTCAATCAGTTTCTTCCTACAGTACACTGGTTGATTTCCAAATATATATTATTTTAAATAATAAATGAATTAATTGTATATGTTAAATCGGAGTTACTGCTTGATATAAAATGCACTTCAAAAAGCATGATTCAAAAGCGTTGCAGTTTTCTATCTAAATCCCCTTTAAGAAAAAAAAAAACTTGTTAAGGAATTGAGTGACTAAGAAAGAGCAAGAGGTTATGCTCCATGAGTTTATAATATCAGGCAAGTGTGTGCTTCCTAATACTTCCCGTAATGAGCACAGCTCAAGGGTGCATCCATCTTGATGGCGAGCCAGTGTCTGGCAAGTGATATAGAGATCAATGAATAATCAGGACTGAATTCTACTATCATTAGCCTTGAGTGAAGCATCTCATCACCGCAACCCTGGCAACCCCTATTTAACCTCTTTGAATGGGGTTCCAAGTGCAGAAAAAAAAAAAAATAAATGGTCTTGCTGTTGTCTAGCATACCAAAAGTGTTGTGGCATTAAAGTAGCAGCAACAGCTGTTTTGTTCTAAACGTCTTCACCCCCAAAGTTCATGTTTTTCAGTGTGGTTTTATCACAATCTTGATGTTTCAGTGCGATACATTGCTTTTTTGATTAATGCTCACTCTGCTTTTTCATGTATTTTTATATGAAGTAAAAAAAAAATTTCAATGCAGGAAATATATATTTCATAGAATTTCATCACCTATAACTTATTATCTCTTTGAGCAATATCAGTTTTGACATAATTGACAGTAAAGCTCAAAGTCTCTTCTTTACAACGATATCTACATTGTGTATGTAGTTAATTTTTTTTAGGAACTGTTAACATTTAAATGTAGGTAGAGCGTTTATAGCTGTGAGTCTGGTGATGAAGGCTAAAAAGGTTAATGGTTACCAACTTTTGGTAGATGGTCTACTGTAGGAGTCACCATTTTGCCATATTCATACATTCTTTTCTTAAAAAAGGGTGTGAGATGTTCAATGTTTGGGATATTTTTTTCAATCCAATCCCTGATTATCCCTTTAATGACACCTGATGAATTCCTAATGAATTTTCTATATTAGTGGTGCTGGAATGTACTGTACTGAGGCAGACCATGACATTATTTACAGTAACGACATATTAGTCATTTTTGTTGGAATGCCTAAATCTGATATTCTTTTTGTATCATTATGCTTGTGCAGTTGGTACAAGTGCAGAGGAGGGACATGGGGTATATCAGTAGCAGAATGCTGAGGATGGAGCCACCAGGAAGAAAGAAAAAAGGAAGACCAAGGAGGAGGTTTATCGATGTGGTGAGGGAAGACATGCAGGTAGTTGGATTGAAAGAGGCAGATAAAAAGAGGGGGTATGGAGACAGGTGATCCACTGTGGCAACCCCTAATGGGAGAAGCCGAAAGAAGTGCAGTTGGGTGTGTGAAAGGTATATTAAAAAAACTAAAATAAGGATATCCAGAAAGTGCAAACACTTTTTTTACCAGTTTTTCTTGCTCTCCAACAAATTATCAAGTGTGCCTATGTAGCTTGCTGATAATGAACTGTTTAAATACTCACATTGAAAGGTGATTGGGTATGAAGAGGTAAGTGGCGTTTCCTATTGGCTGGCTGTTTCTCTGTGCAAGGTGCGTCCACTGTTGTGTGGTATATCACGAGCAACAGCATATACAGTACAGACCAAAAATTTGGACAAACCTGCTCATTCAAAGAGTTTTCTTTATTTTCATGACTATGAAAATTGTAGATTCACACTGAAGGCATCAAAACTATGAATTAACACATGTGGAATTATATATGGAATTATATACATAACAAAAAAGTGTGAAACAACTGAAAAATGTCATATTCTGGGTTCTTCAAAGTAGCCACTTTTTGCTTTGATTACTTCTCTTGATGAGTTCAAGAGGTAGTCACCTGAAATGGTCTTTCAACAGTCTTGAAGGAGTTCTCGAGAGATGCTTGGCACTTGTTGGCTCTTTTGCCTTCACTCTGTGGTCCAGATCACTCCTAAACCATCTCGATTGGGTTCAGGTCCGGTGACTGTGGAGGCCAGGTCATCTGGTGCAGCACCCCATCACTCTCCTTCTTGGTCAAATAGCCCTTGATGCCTTCAGTGTGACTCTACAATTTTCATAGTCATGAAAAAGAAAACTCTTTGAATGAGAAGGTGTGTCCAAACTTTTGGTCTGTAATATATATATATTATATATTATCAAGGTAAAGTAATAGGTATTGGTAAAGAGTGTGAAAATATGTATTTTATTTTAGCTCCAGCACGAGGGCTGTTGAAAATGCTGAAAGGTTACTCAGGTCACTCTATGTTATGCTGCTTTCTCAGGTACATGTTTTGTTGGGATTTTGTAAGAATGGATTAATGTGAACAATGTATTTATTTTTAATAGTTGTCCAACCGCTAATTAGTTAATGTGTTGTCAGGCCAGTGCTCCAGCATGAGGGGCTGCTGCTTTTCTCAGTAAATAATTCAGGGAAAATGTCTTGAAGATTCATTAACATAACACAGGAAAAGAACAAGAGACCTGTTACACATGCAATTTGAGTGAAAACCTGCAGCCACACCCACCCTTTCTGGGTAAGTCTGAAGACCCCCAGTTTTTAAAACAGGAAAGGATACATAACAAGTATCTAATGTAGAGAAACCAACAAGTAGCATATCTACTTACACAACTATACCAAGATAAAGTACAAAAACCAAGCAAAGAAAAAAAAAAGGTTTGTACATAAAATTACTAATAAAACAGTTTAGTCTAGTCTTGTCTAGTGGTCTGGAGAGAATTTGTGCTTGTTGGGTGTGACATTTATTATTATTATTATTACTATTATTATTATTATTATTAATAATAATAATTAAATAAATATTCCCCCCACTTAATTTATTCTAAAATTTATTCTTAATTTATTCAATCAACAATATATGTATTCTTGACATTTTGGCCTATTTTGCATAGATTGATTATATATATATATATATATATAATTCCAATATATTACATGCAAGTTTGGTCTTCTACAAAATGCGACAAAATGTAAGGGTGTCAATACTTTTGCAAACCACAACATGTCTATAATGCCACCATTTTTAAGGTCTGCATTTCTTCCATTCTCTAACTGCTCTGATGTTTGTCGATTGGTCTAGTGCAAAAAATGCCAAAGACCTTTTACAAGTCACCAAACACTGACTGTGGAACAGGGACCAGACTGTGAAAATGTGAAGAAATCTGGTTTCAATCCAAATCTACATACTTGGCAAACAAGAGACTTAAGGTTTTAAATATCCGAATGCCTTTTGACACTCAAATGTGTTAAATATGAGTGTCCAAGTTAGTGGCTGAAGTGTGTAAGAGCGTCTTCTGAGAACCAAACCTAATGCACAGTGGGAGACAAACAACACTGGAGCAGTCCTTCTCTCCTACATTTTTCTTTCTTCAGTGCCAGTTCCTCTTTTCTATCTCTCACACAGAATCCCACACTCGAACCCCCCTAGAGAAACCCAGAGTGATCCTTCACGCAAACATAGTTATTTTTTTATATTAAAAAGCTCAGCTGCCATTTCAGTGTAGCTTCGAATGTCTACACACACACAAGATCCGAATGACCGCCGCTAATAAACCGCAGACAGAAGCGGCGATCGATATTATTCATGTGTTGCAAATGTCAAAGCTTCTAGTGATGAAGTGCAATAAAAGAGTGATCATAAACATGAAATATTTATGAGTAGCAAAGGAAGGTAAATTTCCCATATCTAGTGGACAGCTTCTGCTCTGAAATCCCAGAATGAATCAGCTCCCTTTTATCCTTCCTTATGGATATTTTCTCCATGTCTCCTTCACTTCTTCTTCGCACTGTCTAATGCAGCCTGAGGGGAGTACAAGTACTTTCTTTGAATCTTTGACTTCACTCAAGGTTTTTTAATGTCATATTGTTGCTTTTGACCTTGAAATTGTTCACTGGGAATCTTGGAACTTTAAAATGCTGCTTTATGTGAAAATGGCCTTAATGGAAAACACTACAGACATCGCATAAATACGTTTCAATTTACTTAGTTATTCCTTTGTTATTGCTTTTCTTCTGGTCAATTTCTTAGTGATACGCAATAATGATCTACTTCCAACCTTTCAACCTAACCAAGAGTGCATGGTATACAATCTAACAAATCACTAAAAAAAATCATTCTGGATTCAAGCGACAATCCAATAGTTCAGCCTGCACCAAAATACATCCCTAGGCAATAGATTGTCAAATGAGGTCTCTGCTCAATCTTTCTGAATTTGTGATTGTCTTGTTTTCAAATCACAGTACATCAATGCATCATGTACCCTCACCACTTCTGAGAGCCTTGGTCAAGTTCAATCTTCAATGTTGTACCTTGGATATTTCTTTTTTTCTTGTCAGGCCCTTTGTTGTATGCAACAATAGCAAATCACAATTTACTTCCATCCCTGAGAGCGGTACCAGTGATGGAAAAATACTGGAAGAAAATTATATTTGAGTAAAAATATAAACAATATTTCAAAATCTAAACGTGGAGAGACCTAGGAGAGATTTAAGATACAACAGATTTTTTGTAAAAAAAAAGTCCAAACTGAAACTCTCTGAATCCTCCAGTGTAAAAGTGTAAAAAGATCAGACTGAGGTGAAAAGATAGTAGAGATCACTTGTTCTTATAACAACAAACAGAACAATTATAATGAACAGGAACAAGATCATGAACATGTAAGCCTGCTGTGCCAATGAGGTCAGCAATAATACAGTTATTGATAATATAGAGTAAAAATATTAAAATTGAATTTTTTTGCACGGTAGATTTTTGTATGCATTATATTAAAAAAAGTCCAAACTGAAACTCTTTGAAATCGCTTGTTCTAATAACAACAAACAGAACAATTATAATGAACAGGAACAAGATCATGAACATGTAAGCCTGCTGTGCCAATGAGGTCAGCAATAATACAGTTATTGATAATATAGAGTAAAAATATTAAAATTGAATTTTTTTGCACGGTAGATTTTTGTATGCATTATATTGCATATTTGTGTCAAACTCATGTAAATGTAAATAAAAAACTAAATGCAATAACTATTTTCCAGCTTCTCCCTTTAGGGGTCACCACAGCGGACCATGCGGACCAGATAGATAGTCTGTCTGTCTGTCTGTCTGTTTGTCTGTCAGTCTGTCTATCTATCTATCTATCTATCTATCTATCTATCTATCTATCTATCTATCTATCTATCTATCTATCTATCATACAGTGTGCAGTGGAAACGTGTGTATGTGTGTGCAGAGGGAGTCAAATGTATGTAATGTTATTGCACTCTGTGTGTGTGTGTGTGTGTGTGTGTGTAATGGTATGGTAGTTGACACCTCTCAAGAACAAAGGGTAATCTGTCCCTGCAATAAAAAGAGAAGAGGCAGTGGATGGGTCTTGTTCACAAGCCTGGTGACCTTTGGGTAAAAACAGTTTTTTAACCTTGAAGTTCTGGCTTTAGCATTCCTGTAGCATATTCCCGATGGTAGGAATGTATAAAGGCCGTGCTGGGGTGACTATTGTCCTGAATGATGTTGATCGCTCTCCTGATGGCCTAGGAGAGGCTCTCCAGCATTGGTAAGGCTGTCCAGAAATGGTCTGGGCAGTTCATCTGTAATAAAGCCTTAGGATCCTAAGCCGTGCAACATCCAAATCAGACTATGAGGACAAAGCTAGTGAGGACGCTTTCAATTGCAAATATATAGAACTTTTAAGGACTCTGATATTTGCTCTACTGATTTTTCACCAATACTATCAAAAATTTAAACAGTGTGGTCGATTTTCTTCACATTATATTGATATTAGTGCAAAGCTAAAACTGTTTCCATATGCACTACAACTATTGCTACTTGGGCCAAATATCTTTTTTTTAAATTTTTTTTTTAACTCTAAAATGTACTGATTCTCAGATCTCAAACATTTAATCTTGAAATTGGGAAACACTGGTTCAGCTCACCCAAGAACCCGATCTTTTATTATTAGTGTAATGTACCCCGAAGCATGCCTCGTTCTATCCACTTCCATCCACTTTGATCAGTCATCTCTCCGAACTCCCACTTTTCCAGCCTGATATCCTAATCTTTTTGATTCCCTTCCTTAAAGTGCACACCCAGATTTGTGTCCATACTTAAAATGTGGTTCGATTGCTCTATTCACTTTTAGTCGCCTTGGGCAAAGTTGATTAAATTCACTGCTGTTGCAACAAGACAAGCCGGCAAAAAAATAATAAAGAAATTCCCTTAGAGACCATTTGACATCACACATGATGTTGTTAAAAATCCTCCAGTCTTACAGCACTATCAAGTCAAGTCAAGAGTCAAGTCAAGAGGCTTCTATTGTCATTTCTACTATACACAGTGGTACACAGTAAAAATGAGACATAAATAAGTAAATGGTGGTGGAATGGATTGAGATGAGTAATGAGTGTGAGTATGTGTTAAGTGTGTGTTATGTTCAGGTTGTACAGTTCGGTAACACACAATTGTGTGTGTGTGTGTGTGTGTGTGTGTGTGAGAGTTCCATTTCAGTTCTGTGTATTGAGGAGCCTGATGGCTTGCAGGAAAAAGCTGTTACACAGTCTGGATGCAATGCCCAAATGCTTCTGAACCTCTTTCCTGATGGCAGGAGGGTGAAGAGTGTGTGTGATGGGTGTGTGGAGTCCTCCACAATGCTGTTGGCTTTGCGGATGCAGCGTGTGGTGTAAATGTCTGCGATAGAGGGGAGAGAGATGATCTTCTCAGCTGTCCTCACTATTCTCTGTAGGGTCTTGCAATCTGAGACGGTGCAGTTCCCAAACTAGGCAGTGATGCAGCTGCCCAGGATGGTTCCTCTATATAACATAGTCAGGATCGGGGAAGGGAGATAAGCTTTTCTCAGCTTACCTCAGCAAGTTTGCAGATGACACGACCGTGGTGGGTCTCATCAGCAAGAACTATGAGTCAGCTAACAGAGAGGTAGTGCACCATTTAACAGCCCAGCAGTGTCTCTACTTCCTGAGAAGCATCTCTACCTTCTGAGAAGGAGATACGCTGCTGGGCTTTCTTGGTGATGGAGCTGTTGTTGAGTGACCAGGTGAAGTTATTCGCCAGAGGATCACCAAGGAATTTGGTGCTCTTGATGATTTCCTCTGCGGATTCATCGATGATCAGTTTAGATTGGCCAGTCTGTGCTCTCCTGAAGTCCACAACCATTTCTTTGGTTTTGTCAACGTTCAATGACAGGTTGTTCGCTCCACACCAGGCTTTAAAATGGTGCACCTCCTCTTTGTAAACTTTGTTCTTGCTGATGAGACCCACCACGGTCGTGTAATCGGCAAACTTGACGATGTGTTTCAAGCTGTGCATTGCTACACCTTTGTGAGTCAGCAGAGTGAACAGCAATGGGCTGAGCACACAGCCTTGAGAGACCCCAGTGCTCAGGGTCCAGACTGACTGGGGTTGTGGAGATGGCATCGTCCGTGAAGCTGTTTTGACAATACGCAAACTGTATGCGGTCCAGTGAGGGTGAAACCTGGGTCTTAATGTGCGAAAGTCATTGAGGCAGGAGACAGTAGACTTCTTCAGCACGGGAAAGATGGTTGTTGTCTTGAGGCACATAGGAACAATGATGTTGCTCGGGGAGATGTTGAAGATGTCTGTAAAACATCCGCTAGCTGTTCTGCACACTGTGTCAAATCAATGAGAGGAATTAAAATAACAAAAGAGCACTAGTACCTTTTCTGTCAGGTCTTACAACCAAGAACAAGCAGTGAAGGACTGAATATTGTTTTTGGTACATGGTAAGTTTATTTTAATTACTTTTACACACCTGTAATGACACTTTTTTTTTTCTTCCAGAACAAGGATGCATGCTTAGCCTCCTTTGTCTCTTAAATATATAGATTAATTTAAGGAGTTTTTCAAAATGACTATTATATATATATATATGAAGCAAGCACATTGTAATTAGAATAATTGGCATTAAAATGAGAATGCATTTATGTTAACATGGTAAATAGTTTATTTTTTAAGGGGGGAAATACAAAGAATAAACATAGTCAATAAACCTTTTGGCATACCTGAAAATGCAAATTAAACATAAAAGACATGACATGCAAATCGAGTGTGTGTACTATTCCCTTTAGTGCAGGCAAATTGCTTTCATTATCATCGCTCTGCAATAGAAACA
>MU551534.1:7287075-7327201 GCA_024362625.1 Silurus asotus
TATATATATATATATATATATATACCACAAAATGTATGAAGCTCTATGAATGTCAACCTCACTGAAGATTAAAACTTTCTGTTCAATGCAAACAAAAATGTTTTATATTAACACAAGGATGTTATTGCTATATTGCTTCTGTGAAAGGTTTGAAACTAGAATGTCATTCTCACACTTCAGTACATTATCTCAAAACCTTGTAGACTGCAGGGCAGTTCTAAGGACACATTGTTTCGTGTTTATTCGCCTCCGATTTTTTTTTTCTTTTTGCTCACAACAAAGCCTATCATTGGAATGTTCCTTCATGAGTTGTTGAAGGAAAGCAACATAGATTTTCTTTCATCTCCAAATGTTGTTTCAGACACTGCCTGCCAAGGCCAGTCATTCAGCGAGGGAAACAAGTGAAAACTGTAACACTCGACAGCCATCAAGGCAGTACAAGTGTTTTTTTTTCCCTCTATGCCCCTCTTTTTATTCAATAAGAGCAGCCTGTGGAAAAATGTGCTTAACCTCCTCTTAAACCAAAGACAAAGTACATGCCCAATATTATTCAGTATGATATGTCTTGTGTTGAATCTTTATGTTTTAGAAGTTTTAACATTTTTCTCATAAAGTCTGGAGCATCTGTAAGCTAACAGTGTAGAGGCATTTTCTAAAGTTTATAACAGCGCTTTAATCGCTCTGGACTTTTAGAACCAAAAGAAAGAAATGTTTTCTAAAAGATATGATGTCATTACCTGTATGTTATAGAACAGAATTGTAAAATCATTATAAAATAATATAAATATGTACTTGCCATGAATTTTGAGCTGGCTTTGTGCTTAGAAGCAATTATACTGAAGCAGGTTTGGTCTCCTTTAATCGCTGGAATATGCAAAGAAAGAATTTCGTGCTGTGAAGTACATTGACAAGTAAAAAATCTTTCCTTTTATAGTAATAAATAAGCATGTTACTTCTTGTGACAATATACACACAAAATTATTAGTAGATGCTCTATGACTTTAAATGTATTAAGTAAAAGTAAAAGTGTACATATTTCACAAACAAACAAAGTAAAATAATGAAATAAAATGTACTTAATGTCTTCTCCTGCTAATTTTGATTATGTTTATGGTTTATGTAGGTAATTTCTATTTAACTATAAGCTCATTAAATCTCTAAAGGAATTTGCATGGGCCTCATTTTAACAATTTTACCCAAAATGTTTTTCTTAATTTGAATTGCTTGACATAACTCTTAAAACTGAATATGAAATAAAACATTGCAGAGGCTAGGATTGACATATCTTGATACAAGTGTCAATGGCAAACCAATGCTTCCCAGTACATTTTGGCCTGTGGCCCATTTAGCCACAAAAGCATTGGTGAGTTCAGCCACGGATGTTGGGATGAGGAGACCTGGTGTTTCTGTTCAGCCCAAAGCTTTTCAGGGGGTTGGGGTCAGGGCTTCTTTCTCTTCCTATTACTAACATTTTTAAACAGTGTAATGATGTTTGTTTGCTGTGACCTAAAAAAAAAAAGATCCAACTCCATTTCCCAGCAATCATCTAACATGGCCCACACAGTCTTGCACTGAGTTAGGGTCTAGAACAAAAATGTGATTTATATATATCACATACTGTATATAGTGCTTATGTACAATATAAAGATAAAACTAAAACAACAGACAGAACTATCTTAACATCTGAATGGATGAAGGTCAAAACCTGAATACCAGAGTCACATGGATTAAGGTTCAAATGAAATTGAGCTTCAACCAAAAAATCACATGTGCTGGCTTTCAGCCTGGTTTTAATTTAACGGTCATTAATGACATAATTGTGAGACTGGAGTGACATAACTAGGGGAGAAGAAGCGCAGGAAGGTCCGAACAAAGCATTGTGGGTTGTAACATTTGTACACAGGGGCATTGTTATCCTCAAGCCTTCTTATTTCATCAAAATGATTTTAATATTTTCACTTTATTGATGGAGCAGAAGCGAAGAAACGAGATGTGATCTTTGGACACTTTATTTTTCTTCAATCCCTTCTTTAGCTTTTCAGGGATTTTATTTTACTATGCACACACACACACACACACACACACACACACACACACACACACACACACACACACACACACACACACACATTGATCTGTGATGCCTAGCTCCGGTTCACGCCTGTGGCTCTCATCACTATTCTGTTATTTCTCCACAATAAAACATAGAACACTTGCTCAAACAAATCCTACACAGGTCTAGTTCTTGCCAACTTTTCTGACCTTACCTTTCCTTTCTCCTCCCTCCATTCATAAACCCTGCTCCCTTCACGAGGCGTGAACATGCCCCCAGCCAACACAACGTACAAGCAGATTATACACAATTGTGTGCTTCAGTGTTTCTTTTTTTTTTTTTTTTAAGGCTTACATATAATAGACAGGTTTCCACAGCATTTTGGTTAAATAGTATATTTATTTCTGACATTTGACATAAGATCTGAATGAAAACCATATTACCATTCTAATGTACCGTTATGCCTGTCAGAGCAGCTTAATCACTGCCCCAGCGCACAGATACTGTTGCTGGAAATCTCAAACAAAGCCTGAGGTTTTTTTTTTAAGGCTTACATATAATAGACAGGTTTCCACAGCATTTTGGTTAAATAGTATATTTATTTCTGACATTTGACATAAGATCTGAATGAAAACCATATTACCATTCTAATGTACCGTTATGCCTGTCAGAGCAGCTTAATCACTGCCCCAGCGCACAGATACTGTTGCTGGAAATCTCAAACAAAGCCTGAGGGCATAACCATTATGAAAAAATCAGGCATGAGGCTGTGTAACTGTCAATCTCCAGCATCTAGATCCACATTTGTAATACTTTTTTTGGACAAAAAAAAAATAAATGTTTACAATTGTAAAACTGGATCCAGATTTAATGCTGTAACCAAACTTTTATCTGAAATGAACAGATTAATAGGACCCTAAACTCCTGTGTAATGCATTTCGTAAGTAATCCTTAGTAACTGCTTGGTCAAGGTCACAATAATTGTATCTACTGTATTCTCTCATATAACTTCAAGCCAAAAAACTGAGCCCCATAACATAAGTCTAATGAAATTTCCGAACGGAAATGAAAAAAACGCACATCACGTGTGTTTTGATGCCAAAAGATAAACTCGAGAGAGAAATTGTTGTGAAAGGAAGGAGTGAAAAACAGTGAACAATGACTTTCTTGGTCGGCTACTGTTTAGATACAAGCCGTTGTAACGCGTTGAGTCTGGGTCATGTGAGAGAGCTCGCTAACTCCAGTTGCAACAGAAATCATATAAGCACAGACAGGTTTCCAAAACTCGTGCTTTTTTATTTTTCTTGGCAACAGCGTTACGGGTTAGTCAAAGAAATGAAGAATGAGCATCAAAAAATAATAAGGACATATTCCTTGGTCTTGCACACGTGCAGTAATACCGGAAAAAATGCGGCGCCATGCTACTTCCAAAATGCCGCTCTGCTCTTAAAGGATCCAGAACATATTTCACCTGTTACACCGTGTAACAGACACTTTCTTTTGTTAAAGCCTGTGTAAAGTTCATTAGTTGCAGTGTAGACTGCGGCTTATAGACAGGTGCGCCTTATTAATATTCAAAATAAAAATCTTTGTCAAATTCAGTGGGTGCTGCTTATACAGGGGTGTGCTTTATAGTCCGGAAATTACGGTAGATTACAAGTTTGTGTATATATAATTTGAATAGTT
The DNA here is from genome assembly GCA_024362625.1 of Silurus asotus. NCBI lineage: Eukaryota > Metazoa > Chordata > Actinopteri > Siluriformes > Siluridae > Silurus > Silurus asotus. Next base: position 7,290,815 of record MU551534.1, read on the forward strand.
TTGGAAATGTATACACTGTGGTATGCTAAGTGCCCCGAGAAAACCCCCATAGATTGTTTAATTTTGTTAGAACAAGACAATAGATTACGCAAATCTGTACATTGTGTATGTTAACTGACAACACCACTCAGCCAAGTTACAGTCTGGGAGGAGGTACAAGCTCATTAAGTAGCATACAATTTGACTATAGTGCAGCGTTTTCCGCAGAGCTGTGCTGTCTACCATCAATTTCCCCTGTACCTCTCCAGTTGCTGATGGCTATTAAGGACTGAAGACAAAAAGTCTTTTAGCCACTGTTGCTATAAAACCCAAATGCATTTCTGTATAGTCTGTTATTTATTATAAATGTGCAATAAACCTCCAATGGAGCACAAAGCCAGCTCTATGAAGTTATGGTTTAAATGGGTTGGAGTGGAATATCTTGAGTGGCTTGCGAGAGCTCTGACCTCAACCATATTAAACACCCTCACAATTACATTTACAGCATTTGGCAGACGCTTTTATCCAGAGCTATATACAAGTTTCCGATTGATACAGTTGAGTAGTTAAGGGTTAAGAGCAGCCTGGTGGTGCTAAGATTCGAACTCAAGATCTTCCAGTGAGGGATCACTGAAATATTAAATGAGATATATAGGAAATATAACATCCCATCCACTGAGCTACTGTTAGAATGAATGTGAATGCTGATTGCACCCCAGGTCTCCTTACCTCACCCTACATAAGATCCTGACTTTACCAACATACTTGTACAAATCTAACACCAAAAGAAGAAGCACACTCGAAAATCTAGTGGAACATCTTCCTAGAAGAGTGGAGGTTATTATACTTGCAAATGGGTACTTAAGGGCCACGTTATGCCTTTTTTGTTAAAAAATGCTGATTTTTATCTTTGTTTGGCCTCCGTCCACACTGACATGGCATTTTCCCTCAAAGAAAGAGATTTTTAATCATGTGTAGTTCACGGGTGTAAGCGTTTTCAGATCCTTTATTGTGGATATGAAAATTTTGGGAAACGATTGAAAATAATAATGTAGACATGGAGTGTTTATACATAGACTATAACAACATTTTCAAATTTATCCCGATTAGTTTAGACATCAAATAAATCTTCTTAAAATACACACATTATGCCGGGTGTCTGCAAACTCTCTCCCAAAAACATGCCTTTATTTTAGTGTACTTCTCTTTTTTTTCTTATCTTAATTACTTTTTTAACTCCTTCATTTTAAATGCAATGTTTAAGGATGATTTGTTGCCACATTAAATGTTGTTCTAACTGTATTCAGTACAATGAAAAGAAAACGTCTTTATCTTAATCTTTAAGAGCAGCCCATTGTTCTTGTTAGTGACTCATAAACACATGGTGGAATTTCAGTAGTTAGCATTTCCTCACCAAAATAATGACTGCAGCGCCCTAAGGGCTGCGACTGGAACACTTCAACGAGCCTTGTATACTTTTAAAGCCTGTACAACTCGAGACTAAAAACAAAGTACAAGTACATTAGGAAGGGAAACCGACCATAATTTGTACATCTGTTAAAACATAGAAACATGCAAGGTGAGAAAGAAGCAATTAAGATGGTTTGGTGCATGTGCAGAGGAGGGATATGGGGAATATTGGTAGAAGAATGCTGAGGATGGAGCAGCCAGGGAGGAGAAAAGGAGGAAGAACAAGAAGGAGGTTTATGGATGTGGTGAGGAAAGACATGTTGGTGGTTGGTTTGAACAGTATTTGGTGTTAAATTTATAATAATCTTAGATGCTAGTTCATGAGTTGCTCATGAGCACCTAGTTTCACAACTCAAACTGACTGTCTAAAATTGTATAAAATACATTATCACACACCGGTGCTAATAATATTTCTTACTTTCAGGTGTTTGTAATGTTTTAATGATCACAAACTTCTTGTCACCCGAATGAGTCTGGTTCCTCTCAAGGTTTCTTCCTTGAGATGTTTTCCTTGCCAGGTTTATTAATTGGGGATTCAGGCAAATTGAAATATAAGTGTATTTTGTTCTATAATAAAGCCGCTTCGAAACAATGTCGATCGTGAAAAGCGCTTTAGAAATAAAATTGAATTTAATCCAAAACAAATTGCCTCTGTTACATTTATGTTTCATTATGTACATTATGGAGAGTATATAAATGATATGCATTTGTTTGTGCTTTTTTCTATTAATAATCCTACAGTTTGTGCTGGGTACTTAGTTTCAGGAAGCAAAAAAAAGCAATTTTGAGGGCTTTTTTGACTCATTTACATTTACAGCATTCAACAGACGCCATTATGCCAGAGCTATATACAGTACAAAAGTGCTCTGAGTCTCTATCGAAGAATAAATCAAAACTGGTTTGCTAGATTACAAAATGAAGATACCATCAGCTTAAAACTATGTTGTGAGTAATTATAACACACTTAAAAAAAAAAAATTATAATAATAATAATAAATTATATATACGAATTTAAATGTGTTTTAAAGAATATTAGTCAGAACCCACAACAGTTGAACTTTGGTTCCAAGTTCACACAAAGTTGGATCATTTAGCCAGGGGAAGTTCATTTCACCACCTCAGTGCCAGAACAGAGAAATGTCTTGATGTATACCTACCACTTACCCTGAGAGAAGGTTGGACTAGTCAAACAGTGCCAGACTTATTAGCTAATGTATCTGCACATATTATATCTGATACATCACACCTGAGATTTGGAGAATATAAACTGCCCACAAAGATAAAACTGTATGTATATATTTTTCATTAACGGCTGCTTTGTTTTTTCCCTTTTCTCTGGTCAGCAGCTGCCTCTCCGTTATCACCAGCACTTGTTCTTTTCTTACTTCCTCTGTTACAGAAACATTTAAGAGATGTTTAACACTCATCTTAATAATTATCTGAACCTCTGTGGAAATGATGCTTTTTGAAATCGCATCATAGGTAAATTTGAATCGTGGCTCTTTAAGGGCAAAATGCATGATAAAAAATGCTTTCATATCTTTAGACATTAACCCCCAGGATGTTCTTGAAACCCGGTAGTAACTCTTACGTGGCAAGACCACAAGTAACTTCAGGTATTTTTGTCACAACCTCTGATGAATCCCTTTTTGTAATATGACATGAACTCGATCTAGTGTTTGGCCTCCTAAATCGACAAAATTCTATTAAACATGGTGAAATTATAATATGGCATTTCATTGTTATTTTATTTCTTGCGAGCCTAAAGAGGCTATGGTGTCCTTTCTGGCAAATCTTTAGAAAATTTATTTCTCAGACTGCTCGTGTTGAATTAGTACGGCTTTTCCTGGTTATTATATTCATTTTATCTTTCGGCTCATTCAATAAATTTACTTTATCCGATGTTCAGTACTTGGGGGAATGAATGATCCGTCATTCTCATATGCTCATATTTATTCATTAGTAATAAGACGTGACAAATTATTCATTTCGTGTAGTTAGAAGAGAGTGGGCTCAGTTCTAATATGTGTTTTCTTTTTTATTTTGCAGTAAAATATTGAAAAGCTCCAGATTTATTCAGAGTTAATTAGTACATTGTCTAGTCACAACAAACAAATGGAATATTAATTGTAATATAAATTGATTTTCAAAAGTTTGTGGACACCAAACGATTAGATTTGTATGTGCGTTTTGAACATTCCATTTCATAATTAATCCCTGTTTGTCTGCAGCTGGAGCAACACAAAAATCAGATAACTGCAAATATGCATCAAAAGGTGAAAAATTCATATATATGAATATACACTATACAGACAAAGTTTTTAAAAACCTGATCATATTATTCAGATTCAGCTTTTTGAACACTCCATTGCACATTTAGTCCCCAATGGCATTTATAATAATCTCCACACTTCTAAGCAGATCGTTCACTTGATTTTAGAGTGTGTATGTTGAGATTTTACTAATGTAGGAGGGTTGAGGAGAACTGGGATGCAGTCAGTGTGCCAATTCATTCCAAAGTTGTTGCAGCACATCCCAGCACCACAAAGCTGCCACAGACGGGGCCAACTGAGAATACTATAAATCGCTCTGGATAAGGGCATCTGCCAAGTAGCTTAAATGTAAAGTAAATGCGGTAGGGTTGAGGTCAGAGTTCTATTTATGAGGTCTATAGCAGGACACTTAAGAAATTTCACTACAAACCATAAAAAACATATCTTCATGGTGCTGGCTTTGTGCACTGGGGCATTGTCATGCTGGAACAGGTTTGGGTCTCCCAGTTCAAGTGAAGGAAGAATTCTATGCTACATCATCCATACCCTTAAATCCCCCTTACCATCTCCTCCTGTACATCCTATACATGTGTGCCTCCAACATTGTGGTAACAGTTTGGGGAAGAGCTACAGTACATATGGCTGGAAAAGTCAGGAGTCCCAATTATTTTGGCCAAATAGCACATATAGTAAATCAGGCTTGTTCCAGATTATGAAAGTCTGAAAACCAAAATGTGTGGCAGGAAAATTCAAATTATACAACTTATTATTTTATTGTACAGTAAAACATTCTCATGTAGTTGGTCTTTATACTGTAGTTGGAAGGAGAGACTGAAGAAAGAAAACTGTGTTATTATGGACAAAACTCTTCAAAAGAGAAAAAGAGAAAGAGAGAGAGAAGAAAGAGAAATGAATAATTTTCCATTAAAAAGAATTTTCATTAATTGTATGTGAAGTGAAAATTTAAGGCGCATCCAGCGTAAGCTAATAAAACATTGGTAATTGCTATCAACAGTTGGTCTATGAATGAAATACTCAGACACACTTAATGACAAAACAAAATGCACTGTGTATACATGGCTAATGGTCTCTACAGTAAATATCCTGATCAAAGTAGAGTCTTCTTTTCAATTCCTGTGCTGGTAACCTCACCTTTTAAGCCTTGCAAGAACTCTCATCCTAGCACATGTGTTTGTGAATTAATGCTTACAAAAAATTCCCACAAAGCTATATTTATTAATCTGACTCCACTCGAACCGGGACCATATAGCTCAATCGTTGAGATTATCTCTTTTATTTTCCGACTAGAGTCTAACTTTAGTCAAATTGCAGCATTAGTAAATCAGTGTGCAATAACATTAATACAAACGTATTACAAAAATACACCTTTCCTAAATCTGCACTAAATAAACATGCTGTCGGGTTTCGCTGAGCTCTTTTCATCTTAATTCGCTAATATCGTAAAATCCCACTCACCAAAAGCCTTTATAAACTGCCATGATTCATTTCAATCAGTAAAGTTTGTTGTTTTGTTCTGTTTTCTTTCTTTTGCCGTGCCTTTATCCCTGAATGTCGGTCTAATTTGGGATTGAACCGAACACTTTGCACAATAAACAGAGCTGATTTAGCAGTGAGGTAATTTTTCACAACAGACGCTTAAATTATAAATCGATAAATGCTAGTCTAACGTAGCATGCTTACTCAGGATGTCGAGATGAGGAAGTCAGGTTGAGTCGTTTCATTTTCAATTAATCCCAATTCAATATGGCCCTGGACCCCTGCTACACTGACTTTTTTTTCTATCAGTGCTAAGTAATTACTCCAGCAACAAAAAAAAAAACAAGGATTCTCTTGTAGAACCGTACATACAACAAGGACAAAACGGTCAGTTCAAAGCAGACTTGTAACACGTATCTTCAAAATATGTGTTTGGTTAAATAGAACATGGGTAAATATAAAGAGTTTCAAGCACTTTATTATATATAATTACTTTATTAGATAAACGCCATCACACAGTGGTATAGAAGCGAAACAGTGTGTGTACAGAAAGCCCTGCAAGATGTGGTGAATGCATCACTGGCATCCAAATGCCTGACATTGAGCATTTTCACCATAGTAAATGTCTGCACAGAACACACTTCATCATCAGGTTCCAACTCATTCCAAACCCCTCACAAACTGTATAAACCTTCTTCCATCTTAAAGGAGACACACCATCATCATATCCAGCAGGTTCAGAGCCAACTTTTTTCATCACCCTACTGAACACTACACATGTCGCTAGGACAAATGTCAAACCGATGCTTTTTTACTACTTTATTGGCTGTGATAATCATTCGGCATGCTCCAATTTGTACATCCTGTATTGTTGCTATAGAATTATCTCCTCTGAACACAGTGGATGTTAAAATATGTCTGCTACTCAAACTGAGTAGCCTGTAAATCAGCATATTCTAAGGCTGGTAATTCTAATGAACTTACATCGACCAGGCATAACATTATGACCACCAACCATGCATAACATTATGGCCACCCATCAGGCATAACAATATGACCACCTGCCCAATATTGTGTTGGTCCTACTTTTGCTGCCTAAGCAGTTCTGACCGATCGAGCATTAACAGCATTAACTACAACAATTTGAGCTTGTCTGTTGGATCGGACCAAATGGGCGACCTTCGCTCTCCACATGCATCAATAAACCTTGGCCGCCCATGACCATGTTGCTGGGTCACCACTGTGTCTTCCTTGGACCACTTTTGATAGATACTGGCCACAGCAGACCAGAAACACCACACCATAGCTTAAACTTTAGAGATGCTCTGACCCAGTCGTCTAGCCAGCATAATTTGGCGCTTGTCATATGCGCTCAAATTCTTACACTTGCCCATTTTTCCTGCTTCTAACACCCCAACTTTGAGAAAAAAATGTTCACTTGCTGAATAATCCATCCCACTCACTAACAGGTTCCATGATGAAGAGATATTCAGTGTTATATACTTCACCTGTCAGAATGTTATAATGTTATAATATTATGCATGTTCAGTGTATCCTCTGCAGCAGAGGTAGCTCTTGGTCTTCCTTTCCTGGGATGGACTTCATGAGAGCCTGTTTCATCATAGCTATTGATGTTTTTAAAGACTGCCTACATTTATAGTTTTTTTTTTTCTTCAATTGACTGACCTTCATTTAAGTATGAAGTTTGAATGGACTTTTTCATCCAAACTTCACCTAACTGAGTGTTTCTTGATCTTATATGGACTTGTATAGTTGTTTTAGTAGAACTCATTGGGCTATTGCACTCACTTTTCGTTTGTAAAAGACAACTGATGGTCTAAAGCATTGAGAAGGCAAGAAATGCCACAAATGAACCTTTGACACTTGTGAACTAATAACCAATGTAGGTGAATCTGATAAGAGAATGCCAAATATATATATATATATATAATATATATATATAGCTACTTTGGACACTCTAAAATATTGAACATATTATGGGTTGTTTAACACTATTTTTGTACAACATAATTCCATAAATGTTTTTTAATAGCTTGGATGTCTTCAGTATTAAAGTACAATGTTGTAAATAATGAAAAAAAAAACAAATCTGAAGGAAAAGGTGTGTCAAAACTTCTGACTCTTACAGTATATACAGCACTTTTATTTATTTGGCAATAGCACATTATTTGTTGTACATATATTTGCATATTTATTTTGTGCAGGGAATACCGAGCTCATCCTGGGAACACTGTATAGAATATCAGACATGGCACCATGTACACACATTCCTGTTCAAGGGCAATTTAGCCTACTAGCATATCAGCCTTTTTTAGAGACAGTAGGAATCCCATTACACAAATTAAACTCTCTTAGTGTATCTAAACTACACGCAGACACAGACTGACCTGAGCTCAGAATGAAACCAGGGATCCTGAAGCTGTGAGGCTGCAGTGCCGAACTCTGTGCCACTACACTGCTCTCTGGATGAATAAAATAAAAGTTTAATGTCCTTTAATATGATAGTGTTGGAGATTTGTTTCTAATTCATCTAACACGAGAATTGCATTAACAGGACAGGAGTACGTTTCTGCCGCTCCACTCTCTGGAAAACTGCAAGATGTTCCTGCTATGTCCTCTGGCACTCTCTCTCTTTTTCACTTTTTTTACTTCTCTTACATTCATTACTCCTCTCAAGGCAGACATGAAGTAAATAAAGATTATTTATTTAGTTAAAAATAATGATTTACTTTCAGAATCGGGATGCCTTTAGGCAAAAAAAACAAACAAACAAACACAACGCGTTAATGTGTTTTCTGGTTCAGTGGCTTTGTATAAACGCAGATCCGGGTACTGAAGTTCAGGCAGAACACAAAGGTCCAGCTTCCAGGTCATTTTATTCACTTTAAATTTTATTAAAATAGAGCTTTAAACAATAGAGACACAGCTTTTTCAAGATTTTATTTGTTACAAACATACCCTATGGTTAAAATTATGGGGACACAATTGTATAGGATGTCTTTGGATGCAGTAGCATGAAATTTTCCCTTTACTTGGACTAGGAGATCCAAACCTGTCTCGAGCTTCCTAACATTGATAGGAAATGCAAAGAAAAAATTTCTAAGTGCTGTAAAGTACATGTAACACGTATAAAGCCTCTTTCTTTTTTTAATGTATACTGTAATCTACCATACTGTAGTGTCTACTACTTCTTACGGCAGCTCCCCTTAGGAGTCGCCACAGCGGATCATTTGTCTCCATGTGACCCTGTCCTCTACATCTGCCTCTTTCTATCTAACTACCTGTGTTTTTTCCCTCACCTCATCCATAATCCTCCTTAAATATAACTCTAATGTTTCTGGCCTTACTCTCTTTTCAATTGGTTTTTTGAACACACAACATGTCTACCTTTCTCTGCTCCATCATATTAGCTAACTTTCTTGCTTTATCAGTCATAGTGGCAACATTTGTAGCGCCCAATCTAACCTCTACTCTTCTAAACGTTCTTCTTTTCCTGCTGTCTCTGTAGAGGTCTTCCTCCTCTCCTTCTCCTCCTTCGGCCAACAGTAGCCCAATTTCCACTGGTACCCTGTTGGCTAACGATACCTGTGGTGGTCGTTGGTAACCCGGGCCTTGACCGATCCAACATGGAACATAGGTTTGTGATTCGCATATTTGATTTGGCTATGTTTTACACTGGATGCCCTTTCTAACGCAACCCCTACAATTTATCCAGGCTTGAGAGTGCAATGGCTTGAGCAACCCTATTGGCTGGGTTGTACTCTACTGTAGTGTACTGTACTATATTACGCTATACTGTACAATACCACTATACTGTACTCTACTCTCTGTATACTAAACTATTCTATACCATACTGTGCCATAATATACTATACACTATGTATACACCACTATACTATACCTAGCAACTCCATTTCCCAGCACACACAACGGCCATAAAAAAAAAAATAAAATACAAGCTACAGATTGATCACAGGTTTTGGATTGAATAAACACTGGATACACCCAATCACCTCCATCTGTCCTTCTTGTCCTCCATTCATTATACACTGAATCACATTATATGGGCAAATATTACTAAGTGTGTTGAATCGCATTGTGAAGAAAAATCCTAAGACCTGATTACAGAAACTGGCTTTGGGACATGCACATATTTAGGGATTTTTTTTGTTTGTTTATGTGTATACCTTAAGGGATACCCACAAATGCATAATATAGGAGGAAGGTTATTACAGAAAAACTAATTCAGACATTTGACCTTGCTGCAACCTGCTTGAATCATGCTAACAAATCAGTTTGTATTCCATATAAATCCGACCAACATACCAGCAAATATTCTTAACAAGATTCTTGTTTAGACACACAGATAGACAGATGTACATCCTGCCAAAAAAAGCCATCATCATTCAGTGAGTCGGAAATATACAGTAAAAAAACTAAAGTATCAGCAAGAAGTTCTCCAGCAGATAAAATGTGTCAAGATCATTCTTTCACACCATATTTTTCAGCATGAGTGCACATCCAGTGGAAAGAGATCAGGCTCTTATCCGGCACAAAGGGTTTACATTGTGATCATAAAAACGTACATACATTTACTTATCGCCTTTTTAAAAAACCTCTTAATAGAGTTATGTAACTATAGAGTCTATCTGGCATTCCTGAAGGTGTTTATGCATTATCCTGTTTAATTTCTTTCTGCGTAATTGAAGTGCATAACTTTGCCTTGATATAGCAGTATACTTGCTAGGAATGCAGTCATTCACATTAATGTAAGTGTAGTAAAATCCATCCTCATTAAAGGCAACAGTAGAAAACCAGGTGTTTCTCAGCCACTTTCTGAAGATGTCTGATTTATAATTCAACAGGGTAAAGGTTCAAGGTCTAAAGCAAGCCACTCAAGAGCTTCCACTTTAAACCTTGTAAGCCATTCGATTTAATTCATTTTTATTTGTATAACGCTTTTACCAATGGACATTTCTCAAAGCATCAAGTTAAAGAGGTTAAAAAGTTGTATAAAAGAGTTGATCATTTTGTTCCTTATCAATACAAACTAAACTTTCTTTCAGCTTCTCTTATTAGGAGTCGCCACAGCGGATCATCCATATTCGTGATCCACATGTTTGATTTGGCACATGTTTTTACGCTGGATGCCCTTCCTAACACAACCCTTGCTTGTGCAACTCTAATGGCTGGGTTTGGTTTCCTGACCTGGACTGGAACCCGGGCCATGGCGGTGAGAGCTCAGTATCCTAACCACTAGACCACCAGGGATTCTTAATCAATACAAATTAATCCTTCATAAACAAACCAGTGTTGAATGTGACCAGGAAAAACTCCCCGTCTTGGAAAAAACAGATCCTCATGGACCTTGATTTGAGTACAGCAGCATACAAAAAGTCTGATCTCCTAGATCAATTAAAGGGGAAAATGTTATGCTTTTCTCATAATTCTTATGTGACTTCTACATTGTGTTAATGTTTTTTGGAGATGGAATCACAAGTGGCTGTAAATGTCAGGTGTCCCAGTCCTTTTGTCCATATAAGGTATATCAATATTATTGAATTTAAAATGACAGAAATTAATAAAGTAACGTATTTTCGATTTAATTATACAGATCATTTCCTTGAAACCACGTCCTGGCTAGTTGATTACATGCTGGAAACCCAATAGTATATCAGCAAGTGCTTCTTTTAAGTAAATGTATACAGCGAACGGGAACATTGAATGATGTCCTAGCATGGCTCATCTGGTCCAAATGATGCAAGTGAGACAGCAATGCAAGACATGATTGATCACATTAAGCATTTTTTCATAATGGCATGTATGAATCATGAGATGCATAAAAAATAAATGATGTCATCATTATCTCTTTATTTAATGCACAATAGTTATTCTCATTGTCCTGTAAAATCAGCTGTACATGTTAATGTTGTATGTCTTTACATTTCAAATGCAGACTTGCTCATGTGTGTAAAGGGTACTAAACAATTCTGAAGAAACTAAAACACTCATAGAGGATTTCTTAATATATCAAGCACACAGCCTTTAATTATAATAGATCAGGCCTGCTATTTAGTCGATTCCTATATCGTGTCAATCGAGGTGCATACAGCAGGCTGGCAGAGATCCATCACAAGAGAACCGTTTGCTGTTTTTCTTTTTCAATTCACAACTTCTAACGAGCGTTGGAGTATCAAAGAAAATCAATGGACTATGGATTAGGGAGGGTGCATGTGGAAAATAATAGCAATTAAAAAAATAAAAATTAATACGAATGCCAGCATTCTATTTATGACTGCAGGCAGACCTGTTAATGACTTTACTGCATCAAAGTAGCAAACAAGCCATCAAATAGGAGAATTATAAAACAGAATAACATGCAAAAGTAAAATATGAAGGTGTCATTCACATTATATACAGTAAACCAATCAGGCATAACATTATGACCACCTGCCCAATATTTTGTTGGTCCATCTTTTGCTGCCAAAACAGATGTGTTATGGTATCTGGCACCAAGACATTACAGCAGATCCTTTAATTCCTGCATGGCCTCCGTGGATGAGACTTCTTTGTTCAGCACATCCCACAGATCCGAAAGAACTATCAAATTACAGATCCATTTTAAAACTTCCGTTTATGTCAAAGATATTAGAAAAGATTGTGTCTGCCCAGTTATGTTCCTTTTTAGAAAAACACAATATCAGGTTTCAGGCCCAATCATAGAACAGAAACTGCTCTAGATAAAATAACAAATGCTCTGTTTTTAGCCTTAGACCAAGGCTACATCGCTCTGTTGGTATTATTAGATCTTAGTGCTGCATACTATAGACACTATAGATCATGACTTTCTGCTGGATTGCTTACAGAATTACATCAGCATTAAGCTGGTTTAAATCCAACCGGCCTGATCGTTACCATTTTGTAGATTTAAATCAAGAACTATCCAGGATAATGCAAGTAAAATATAGTGCTGCAAGGTTCAGTTCTAGGACCTCTGCTTTTCACAATATACATGCATCCCTTGGAAAATATTATTAGAAGGCATAGGATTAGCTTCCACTGTTATGCACATGATAACTATATATCTCATATAAACCAGATGAAACATCAGCTTAACTGAATGTGTTGAAGAATTAAAAGATTGGATGACTTGGTTACTGTACTTAAGTAGATTTTTCTGGGTATGTGGACTTTACTTCACTATTTATTTTTCAGACAATGTTTTACTTTTACTCATTACATTTTTTACACAAATATCTGTAATTTGTACTTCTTACATTTTTAAACCAGGCCTGTTACTTTAGTTTTAATTAATGTTGATGACATGATCAATATTTTTTCTTCTCATTGAGTGTCATTTTCAGCACATCAACCCATTTTCTCTCATTGTGCGGCTTTTTAAATTTATTACTGATGCATCATTTCCTGGCTCTCACACACCACAGATGTAGGCTAGTTTTAAGATAACAATAAGCAAGGCAGAACTCAACAAGAAGTTTGGGGGTAACATGGATGAGACAGAGGAAGTCAACGCTGGAAACATGACTCAGAACAGAGACATTCCTGATCACCTGATCATCATCATCTTTTCCCTGCTTGTGTTCTATATGAAATCTACATTTGAAATTGGTTTTGCAGTAATTTATCGTATATATACACACATTTTACACATTTTAATCACTAAACATTTTATTTTACTGATACGTCAAGTCTCAAATCACCACCAAAATCCGCCATGATGTGCACATTGGTCTTTTTAATTGTACAGATAAGAGCAATACATCATCCGAGTCTGTAAAGGGTCTACTTTTATTTGTATACACATTAATGATAACAACATGATGTGCTTTTGCAAAATAAAGAAAACAATCAGGGGGCGCTCTTTGCCGTCTTTGTCATTTCTTTTCACAAACACAAATTAAACAACCTGAATCTCTGTGAATATTTACATCACATACGTAATCAAAAGTTCCGTTTGGTGTCCTGATGATTTACATTTCAAACACTATTATTACATTTACTGGAATATTTTGTCCTCCGCTCTAGGTTAAGTTTGGTTCCACTAATAATAATCAGACATTTGCATAAAGCATCTAAATGCTTATGTTGATATGATTATTAAAAACGAAAAGTATTTATTATGGTTAATTTAAAACAGATTAAAAATTTGTGATTAAGTTGAGGTTAAATATTTTAATTGATTGGCAGCCCTGATATTAATATGACGTGAGGTCCAGTTACCAGCATGACACTAAAACAGGTAGTAGTAAAGAGTACTTTTTACTTAAGGACATGTCACAGCTTAAACTTCTTTAGTTTAACTTAAGTAATAAAGTGTAGTCAGTACTTCAACTTTTAACCCGAGTATTTTAAAACATGGGTATCTGCACTTCTACTTAAGTAAAGGATGTGTGTACTTTTCTCACCTTTGCTTATACCTTTTTACTGTTAAACTCTGATAAATCTGAGATTTTGCTCATCAGCCTGAAAAACATTACACAGAAGCTCAGCATTTTAACCTGCATTTAAAAGGATGTTCTGGAACTACTAATTCAACACTAAAAAACCTGGGAGTTATTTTAGACACCAACTTGTCTTTTGAAAATCATATCACCCATATTACAAAAACAGCCTCCTTCCACCTTAGAAATATTGCTAAGCTAAGAAACATGCTGTCTATATCTGATGCAGAAAAGCTCATCCATGAATTCATGACCTCCAGACTGGACTATTGTAATTCATTATTAGGTGGTTGTCCTGCATCATTATTAAACAAGCTACAGTTTGTCCAAAATGCAGCAGCCAAAGTTCTTACAAGGTCAAGAAAATATGATCATTTAACCTCAATTTTATCGTCCCTACACTGGCTACCTGTTCAGTTTCGAATCGACTACAAACTATTGCTACTTTCCTACAAAACACTAAATGGTTTGGCTCATATGTATCTATCCAGTTTTCTAACATGCAACAATCCATCACGCTTTCTGAGATCTTAAAACTCTGGACTTCTAGTAGTTCCTAGAATAGCAAAGTCCACTAAAGGTGGACTGATCACATGCACATTATCAACTTGTGCTTGTTAATATCATGAACAGCAGCTATGCTAATTCCCCTACACTGCTTTTCTTTCTCTACCCATCCTGAGGCATCCTGAGATTGCACCAGCTCCAGCTGTATCCCACCTTATGAAGATTATGGACCTTCAAAGAAGTAGATGCCGACCCCGCAACCATCCTGAAACATCTAGACACATACCAGTGCCATTTGGATCACACCTCATAGAGTTTGGACATTAGACCTCTTTGAATGTTTAAAGTCTCTGTCATGGAGAAGCTGGTGATGGATCTGTGATGATCTCAAATGTTGAGCTATTTTACGAGTTGCTCAGTAGCTCCTGGTTCCACAAAGTCAACTGACTGTATAAGACTTCAGAAAGGACATTACTCATAATCACACACTCCAGTGCTTATGTTAGTTCACACTCTCTAGTGTTTTGTATTGTTTTAAGATTTATAATCACACTCCTGATATCACCCAAATGAGGATGGATTTCCATTTGAGTCTGGTTCCTCTCAAGGTTTTTCATTCATCTAGGGAGCTTTTCTTTGCCACAGTTGCACCAGGCTGCTCATCAGGGATAAAAATCCAATAATTCACATTATTTCTTAAGTTCTGTAAAGCTGCTTTGAGACAATGTCCATTGTGAAAAGTGCCATACAAAAAAATGTACGTGAATGCTAGTACGCTGCTACATAAATGAGGTATCACAACACTTCAGAGATTGGGTCCCCTGGTGGTCTAGTGGTTAGGATGCGGCGCTCTCACCACTGCGGCCCTGGTTAGATCCCCGTTTAGGGAACCAACCCCAGCCACTCTTAGTGCCGGTCCCAAGCCAGGATAAATGGGGAGGGTTGCGTTAGGAAGGGCATCAAGCGTAAATCATGTGCCAAATCAAACATGCGGATGATCCGCTGTGGCGCCCCCTAATGGGAGAAGCCGAAAGAAAGTTTTACAACACTACAGAGGCCGAGGCGTGTCCTGAGAGTAATATTGAATACAGATTTACATGGTAGAGCTCCATCTTCCTGGAGACAGAACAAGAAAAGAACTTCTGGCTTTAGTTTATCTTTTATATTTTCTTTGTTTTGCACTACAAAGGGCCAAAGTAATAAGGGTAAATTGTATTGCATTACATTGGTAGCTGCTTCACATGTATATTTAACGTATCGTATTGTTGACCATGCATCCAACTAAGCAAGATTCCAATTGCTTCAGCTTTATACATGCCTACTGTCTGTAAGTTTGAAGCAAATAAATATTCACATAAAAACTTTTCATTCAAAATAGTCAAAAAGCGGAGACACTCAGTAAAGAAATCATTAGCTGTTTTAGAAAACTAAATTAGTCTTTTAGAATTCTGCTTAAACATCATACAAACAAAAATACAGCAGCATTAAAACTTCTGAGAAGAACTGGCTATTCCCAGAACTGCATGGCCAATCTCTCATGTCATCAAATCCACACTGTACACACTAATTGAATGTCTTGTCGTGTTTCACCACTTAGCAATCATTGTGCAGCCTAAAGCACTTAAAAGACAAAACAGCACTACTTTCATAAGCTATTGTAACATACTGTTTATATTTATCTGGAGATCTAAGCTTCTTTTAAAGCTTTTTAGAGACTCGCTGTGATGTTCCGTGTAAGGTGGTGTTTACAGCGTGTATTGCCATCATTTGGGTAGAAGGCGAACCCGTAAGGCCGCTCTACCACAGCTTCACTACAAGTATCTTCACCATATGTATTATATGGGTGTAACTAACGCACAGGTATTCGTACCAAAACGTGCATTCGGAACGTGTGTACCAAATGCAATTCTTTTTATGTGCGGAACATAAAATATGGGTTCCCTCACAGACGTGTTTGTTTATTCCTTTAATTAATAATTTTTTTTTTTATTATAAATTCAAAACATACACCAGAATGTCAGCAGTATAAAAATAATCTACAGTTAGCGCAGTGTCTCTCTCTGTACCAGATATAAGATTTGTTTTGCACATGAATGAAAACAATAAGGAATCAATAGCATTATCTGCTAAAATGCTAGCGCTATTGATTCTTCAGAGTTTTATGTTTTAAATTCGGCATATTGAGGGAGTGAATGAATAAAGAATGGAAAGAACAAAGACATTTGTTAAAGTGTGCTGAAATAGGAAGATAACATATATAGAAAATTAAATATTAAATGTAAAACACACACACACACACACACACACACACACACACACATAAATTAATTACTTTTATTTAATCAATTTATTTTGTGCCAATTTAATGATTACTCAATTTAATCAATATAATAAAAAAGTGTATTGCATTAATTTTATTTATTCTATTTTTATAAAATATTACAAAATGTATTTTATTTAAAATGGTTTTAAAAATGTAAAAACTACAATCAATTTTATGTTTTGCATTTCTTCCCCCCTGACAGTAGCGAAATTGAACCGAAACATGAAACTCATGTATTTTGTGTACCAGTACACACCTAGAATCTGCGCATAAACATAAAAAAATCTAAAATCCAAACGGACAAATTACAAATGGAATGATTTGCTTTGCCATTGCGAAAAACCAAAAGATGGTAAGATGATAAATTTATCAAAACAGCATGCTGCACTTTAAGCTTTTTCTTAAAAAATTGAGAATGCGTCTTTCTGAACCTAGAAGGAAGTGGTAGATCAGTGAATAAGATGTTGGACTTTGAATTGTAAGGTCATAGTTTAAATCCCACCACCACCTGTCATTGTTGGGCTCTTGAGCAAGGCCCTTCACCGTCAATTGCTCAGCAGTAGAATAGGCTTAGCATGAAAAGGACACAAAACTACTCTTCCCATCATCCCCGGCATGCAAGATTTCCGAATTTCAATCAACTGGGAAATCCCAATTCCAATCAGCCACCACAGACTTCAGATATGGCCGAAATGGTCTACAAGCAATCCCATGCTCTGCTTCCCTTAGCCATTGACTGAACACAGGTGTGCCCAATTACATGCCGGCAAACACACACACTACTAAAGACTTAAGACTCATTGTGAAGTTATACTCCCTGACCAAGATGGTGTGTGCTTAGCGGCAGCTAGCACTATGTAAAGCCAATGGCTAATCCCACTTTGCAGGAGGAGACAATTTCATGACACATGTCTCACTTCTGTTTCTTGTTTCACTTTGATTGGCAAGACTATTAAAGTGCTGGTTTCTGTGTATCGCATTGTCATTTTTTTTGTTCACTATGTTTCTTGCAGTGTTTATGTTCCTTTTGTTTTGCTTCTAGTTCCCACTTTTTGTCTACATTCAAGTTTTTTTGATTACATTTTTTTTTACAAATATACAAATATAAATAAATTCATCTGAAACAGGTGAAATTAAAACCAACACAACACAAATGTATTCACAACGTCTTTTTTATACTCAGATATAAAATAAAATATTTATTTATCGCTAAACATTTGTTTTACTGATGTAGCAAGTCTCAAATCAAGCAATGATGCGCACATCCAGCAATTAAAACCGCCCATGTGGAAACATAGCAAAAGTTCGGTTTGGTCTCCTGATGATTTATGTAATTTAAAACACCATAATTACTTTAAACCATTTACAAGTATATTTTGGTTTTACTAATAATAGACATACATTTGCATGAAGAATCCATATTGGTTTTAGACCATATCAACACGTGCACTGACTATGACCGTCAAACACGTAAAATGCTTTCCTAATCAGAAGCCGCAGATGAACTCTGAGATCCGTCGCCTGTTGAAAGCAAGAGATGCTTTTAAATCTGGCAACGCAGAGAACTAAAACAGAGCCAGGGCCAACCTTAAAAGGGTATTAGGAAAGCCAAACACACATACTCCACAAAGAAGACCCCAGACGCAAGTGGAAAGGCATCCAGACCATCACAGACTATAAACACCAACACCAACTCCTTGATCTCCACCAACCAATGGTGCCTTCTGAACACAATCACCTTTTTGCTTGTTTTGATCAAGGCATAGGACATTTCACCATAATCGCTAAATCTTAGAATAACAACGAACGGTCTATTCAGCATTAAGCAGAATGGATCCATGCAAGGCTATACTGGTATGTGTTCTCAGAGCATGCACTGGACAACTGCCACATATCCTCAATGACAACCCGTCACTGGCCCAAGCCATGGTTCCTCCATGCCTGAAAACTACAACCATCATACTAGTGCCAAAGTATTCAGCTGCAGAATGCAATAATTATTTTGTTTTGCACGAACAGGTATCCTCAACCCTTATTCTAAACACCGGCATCCCACAGGGCTGTGTTCTGAGCGCACTACTCTACTTCATGTTCATTCATGACTGTGCTCCTTTGCATAACTTCTTCATCTTCATACTAATGACAATCATGAGATTAATTGCGATTCCTTCAGCAGGCTTTCATGGGTTTTGCACTGAGGAGAGGATTCTGTCTAGCCACTGTGTCATAAAGCCGAAATTGGTAGAAGGGTTGTCCTTCTGGAACCTTGTCTCATGGAAATTAAAGGTGATAAAGACACCATTCATTTAACTCTTTCAGTATTGTCGAGACAATTTTTTGAACGAAAACAATGAGATCCCAGTCCTGGTCTTCTTCTTTTCTGAAATGTGACCCAGTTCATAAATTCAGTAAGCAGTGGTCAGGAACATTGCCTGAGGGCGTGTCATGCTGAACAGCTTTTATAATGACTTGAATGTAGATCTGAAAAGTGGGACTCCAGATGCCACTGCGTTGTTTACAAGCCTCCTGGCTCCTGCTTCCAACGACTGGAATGTATTCAAAAAGTTAATAAATATAAAACCATCTGACAAATATAGGGCAGATTTGTATTATTTAAACGCAAGCTGCGAGAAAGGGAAATAAAAAAGACAGTGTTGAAGAGATGCACTGGTGGAAAAAATATGCCAGGATGAGGGAGATCTGTGGAGGCTGATACACATGAGGTAGATGGGTTTTGACAAAATGAAAAGAGATCCTGAGAAAGGTTTGAAAGATGAGGTGAATGAGAGAAGATCACACAAAATGAGAGGGGTAAAAAAAACACCAGCAGGTTGAGCAGAAGAGCAAAATAACAAGGGGCGATCGGTCAGAAGAAGCTAAAGAGAAAATGAAACAAAATAGAAGTAGGTAAAGGAGGAACATTATAAAAAGTGATGGAAGAAAGGAGGAATTAATAAAAAGAGACAAAGAGGTTGCAGGAAAATATGAGGCAAGTGAATGCTGAAAATATTGTTAGGGCTGCTAGGTTCTTTGAATCCAATCAGGAAAGAAGAGAGTTAAGATAGAGAAAGGAGGGAAACTAGACTAGACTAGACTGTACTAGACTATGTCTAGAAAAATATATGCACAGATGTTTGGAACAAACCGATGAATTCATATGTCATCTATTTTAACTTCCTATTCGATATTTATCGTCCACTATTCTGGAAAAAATATCTAGATTTAGGGTACTGATGTAGAAGAAGATGGAATCAATGTTTCCCTAATATATTCCAAAATCATTCAATATGATTGAGGTTGGACCACTCAAGATGTTCCAATTCCAAACCATGTACACCCTATCTTCAAGAAGCTGGCTTTGTCCATAGGGGTATTGCCATGCTGGAACAGATTTACTGTAGGTCTCCCAGTTCAAGATAATTTAAAATTAAATGCTATCATATCCAAAGACCTCGCATACAATTGTTCAGGAAGAAAAACATAACCCTGATTAAGTTGTGTACCCCAATAGTCTCCCCCAATAATGATCTTGTGTAAGCAAGTAACATAATGGAGTGGTAGCTTAGTGATTAAGGCATTGGACTTTGGAGTAGAAGGTCATGAGTTTAAATACCAACCTCACTAAGCTCTTACTCTTGGAGTGGTAGCGCAGTGATTAAGGTGCTGTGATACTGATCTGAAGATCAGGGGTTCAAGCTCTAGTATCACTAAGCTGCCATTCTTGGGTGCTTAACCCTCTGTGCTACAGGCACACTGCATCATGTCAGAGCAAGCTGGGTGTGGGTAGAAAAGAATTTCACTGTGCTGTAATGTATATGTGATAAATACAGGCTATTCAATTCCTGGCCCCGGAGAAGTCACTCTGGATGAGGGTGTCTGCCAAATGCCAAAATTGTTTTGTAAACGTAACATCAGATGTAATGATTAAACAATGGCTCCGAATCATCAGAGGCACAAATTAGATTATGGCCATAAATATTTAAAATGCAGACGAACAAAGGAGAGCAGGGAGAATGGGAGCAAAACAGACTTCATAAAGCCTACATTTGCTGGTTATTTCTTTGCTATTATATTCAGTTATACATGGATTATCATAATTTTCCAATTCCTTGTTCTTCAATTATGTAAATTTAAATAAGAACGTCTTTATTGCTTTAAATGTCTGGACACATATTGTACAGATTAAAAGTAGGTCGAGTCTGACTTATTTAAACCTTCTGTCAATTTCCAACTAGAAATAAACCACAAGTCACCAAGCTTTGTACTATAAAGTTTCCAGTAGGCGTTCCTACTACTGGTTGCCTGGCAACATTCCACATTTTGACAGCAAATCAGGAGATGGATTACATGCACTTTACTGTCTTTACTTTCATTGGTGGAAGGATCAAATGCATGCTATTGTCTTCTTTCCAATTGGTAGAAGGATCACCTGCTGTCTTCTCTTCTATTTCTAGAGGACTAGCATGCATCTACTGTCTTTTCTCCCATTGGTTAAAGGATCAAGTGAGCGCCACTGTCTTTCCTCCCATTGGTAGAAAGGTCACATAATAACTCTAATATCTTTACTGTCATTGGTACAAGGATAATGTTCTCTCTACAGTCTTACCTCCAGTTTGGAAAAGGATCATATTTACTGTACTCTCTTTCCTCCATTGAGAAGAAGGATCACATGCATGCTACTGTCTTCACTGCCATAGGCTGAAGGATAAAGTGCACTCTACTGTCTTCACTCTTATCGGTAGAAAGATCAAATAAGCTCCACTATCTTTACACCTATTGGTAGAACAAACTTAAATCAGAATACAACTCTTGATTTTTACAAATCAAACTTGGAACGTGCTAATTTAAGTGTTTCAGAAAGAGGTAGGTCTTCAACCATTGCTTAAAGATAGTCAGGGAGGTCTGCTGTTTGGACACCTTGGTACCAGAACAGAGAAGAGCCTTGAGGTTTAGTTACCTTTCATTCTGATAGAAGGTGGTACCAGTCGAGCAGTGCTGGAGGATCTCAGACAGCGTGGTGCAGTGCGAGGTGTGATGAGGCCATGTAATCGGCAAGTATCAGTGTTTTGAATCTGATACGTGCAGCTACTGGAACCCTCTACAGCCAGTAGAGGGTGCGCAGCAGTGGGGTGGTGTAGGAGAACTTGAGCAGATTGAATACAAGTCATGCAGCTGTGTTTAGGATCATTTGCAGTGGACAAATAGCCTACTGTTCCAATATTTGAGATGTTAAAGTGTGTGGTAAGTAATTTCTATTTTCATTTTACCTTTAAGTTATATTACATATATTAGATATTTATGTGAGAAAACATAGTAGATGTATTTTGAAAATGATGTTCACTTGACTGCCACATTTTTAGCAGCCTTGGCCTTCATATCCACTAGTTTTTAAAACTAAATGTTGTGCCAAATACGATTGAGGTATAAACCATGGCAATGCATGCATCCATAGTATATTTGTATCATTTATAAAAGATTTCATTTTACAGAGTGAGGGCTTGCAGCCGAACCCGGGATTTACACAGTAACCAATTTAGACAGTGTATTCGCCATTAATATCGCCAATAACCTGAGATGCAACTTGAGATGCAAACACATCTAGAACACACCTGCACAAGTCTATTCATTGTAGGGTTTTCAATTAGTGTCAGGGAAAGTGTTTTATACAACACTATTCTTCCCCTAGAGCAATGTTGGGGGAAAACAATCTCAAAGCTGCCAGCATTACTAACAAGAAAATCCGAGCGAGCAGAGAGAGCAAAAAAGCAGATTTTTACCACAAATTTTGATTGCGTTTGGGCAGATGAGGCAGCTCGATGTTAACAGCATAAATGATAAACTCTATTGTGTGAACCGATGCACAGCAGTAAACAGTCCACATAGTGTCCCAGACTGCTCTGCTTTATGTTGTGATTTCTTGGCTAGAACTGCACAAGAGCAACTCAAGCAAAGCTTAACAGAATGCCACATGGCCGACTTGCAAAAAAGTCTAACCAGTAAACATCTGGATTAGACTCTCAAAAGTTAAAGAATTACTGAGTGACAATAGTGTTTTTTTTTCTGGGCTTTTCTTTTTGTCTTTTTAACTGGTGCATTGCAACAGCATGTCCAGCCTGATTTTGGAGTGCTTTTGGGAGGATTTGTGATCATTTAGCCATAAGGGTGTTAGTAAAGTCATGTACTGGTGTAGTTGGAGGAGGCCTGGAGTTCAGTGAGGTTTCCAGTTTTTTCCAGTAGTGTTTAATAGATTTAAGGTCAGAGCTCTACAGCAGGCCACTCATGATCTTCCACTCCAAACCCATGTAAAGTAGATCCTCATTGAACTGGCTTTTTACACAGGGGCATTGTCATGCTGGAACAGGTTTGGGTCTATTACAGTAGTTCAGATTAAGGGAAAATTTAATGTGACTGCATCCAAAAACTTCTATAATAATATTAATAATAATAATAATAATAATAATAATAATAATATGTTTATTTATATAGCGCCTTCTCAAGCTCAAGGATGCTTTACAAGGTACAGTTTTTCAATACAATTGTGTTCCTCAAAGTTTGTGCTACCAAGTTAAGAGACACATATTGTATAGCTGGAAAAGTTAGTTGTCCCAATATTTGGGTAAAAAATAATACAACAATATAGTGTAACACATATGGTGATTTTGTAATTTTGTAATTTTTCATAATTTTTTTGCTGAAACAAACAAACAAACTTAAAAGTACCTCATTTCTTTTAAATAGCATTTAAATAAACTATGTTCCACATGGTATACAGTTCACCATAATTCAGTCACTATAAAAAAAAAAATTCTATACTTTTTTTTTTTATTTCTCTACTTAATTTTTTTATGCTTATATTCTATTATGTTTTCATGTTTAAATGTTAGTCAGTTGTAAAAAAACATTTCACTGCCACTCTGTATGTTTGTGACAAAATATATATTTGAATAAATAGATCTTGCCTTGAATATGGTTGTAGTTCAGTAGTTAACCTAGTTAGTAAAAGAATTTACCTATACTACATATTATGCAAGAAAATTCTGACATAAAATATTGGTACTTTTCACTTAAAAAAATCTACTTTAAACATAAAAATGTAAAAGAAGTTTTGTTTATGATAAACACTGTGATTGAGAAAGAGCAAGGATGAAAAAGAGAAATAGAGAGATAGAGAGAAAGAGATAGAGATATATATAGAGAGAGAGAGAGAGAGAGAGAGAGAGAGTGTGTGTGTGTGTGTGTGTGTGTGTGTGTGTGTGTGTGTGTGTGTGTGTGTGTGTGTGTGTGTGCAAAAAACACATGCAAGACATTCCTCAATTGATGAGTTGATTAACATCAATTAAACCAATTAAGATGCTAATAAACTCATATAAACATGTATCTGTCTCTCTTTCTTTCTCTCACATGCATTCTATCATGTCAGATCTTAACAATCTTTTTTTTTTTTTTTTTCTAACCTTACCAGCTACCACTCCATATCTTGTAATATACCGAGAAAAAGATGATATACTGTACATGAATGCACATGCAACACAAATGCACACTGTGCCCTTTTCCATTCACATCATACATTCTCACTGCAGGCTGAACTCCCCTAAGGGCTAAAACACCGAATCGCCCTTGCCCTGTTTGTATACTTTCTATTACAATTACATGAAGGATGAGCATTCCCCCTACTGCAGCTCATGCATTATTGACTACCACATAAAAGCGTGTTGCTCAGGCCCATAAGAGGGGTTGGGAGTTCTTCAAAGCAATATTTAGAACATAGCTGTAGTGTTCCCTGATCTAAACTATTCCTCTTACAATCATGCAGGCACCATTCAGACAGATGCAATTCATTTAAAAAAATGTTGATTTGAAATTCCTAGTAAAATATTAAAATAAAATAGCTTAGTGATATTAACTAATAACAATCGAATCAAATACTTTAATATATCAATCTAATATTTTCTAGCAATCTAGTAACGGCATGACCAGGTCTATTAGGAAAGATGTTCCATTCATTTCATTTAGATTGAACTATTTACTATTCATACAATATTTATATAATGTACAGATGATTCAAAGAAGCTACAAAGGAACCTACAGTAGTGAAGTAATAATTCAGTCTTGGTTATTGTCCTCATTGGCATTTACATGTATGGCATTTGCCAGGTGCCCTTATCCGGAGTTTTTAAACTGAGCAATTGAGGGTTAAGGGCCTTGCTCAAGGGCCCAGCAGAAGCAGCTTAGTAGTGCTGGGATTTAAATATGTGATCTATTGATCCAGAGACCCTAACTGCTTTATTCTCTTCAGGATCAGCATCAACAGGCTCCATTTGTGAACAGATACAATTACAATTATACAAAATAGTTTACTATGCAAACACACTGTCACGCTTTAGGTTACTTTGTATTGTGCTTCTAACTATGGACATCATCTCAAAGGAGCTTCACACAGATAAAGCATTTATGAAAGAAGTAATTTTGTAAGTTTGCCCAAATTCAGTGCCCCAGCGATCTCCTACTCGAGGCTGCTTGAACGCTTGCATGTTCGGAAGTACATATGTTCTTCAGCAACTTTTTTCTTTCATGAAGATGAATAAAAACCGCACACAGGAGTCGTCTCACTGATGCATCTTTATAGAGAAGCATCTCAGGAAGTTTTTTCTTTCGAAACTCGCTCATTAGGGAACAAACTTATAGGCACCAAACTTATACATTCTTTATACATACATTCATTACAACTTTATTACTGCTTTACCTCAGCTACTTTAGGACAATGTCTAATGTTAAACGTGCAATTTAAATAAAAATGAATTCAAATTTAATGTGTTCAGTATTTGATTCTAATTATGTAAAAGTAAAACGTCCTTAAACTTCCGTTTGCCTGGATTTAACATATTTCAGAAAAGTAAAATACATAATGTAAATTAACGTTATTCCTGAAATATTATTTGCTATTCTAAATAAAGGATAACTAAATTCTGAATAAATTTTACTACCACAATATGCAGCACTCGCACTTGTATTGTGTCATTTCCATTACGCTCGCTTGATGTTAATGAACGTGGCCTTGAGCATCATAACTGCCCACATCCATCTGCTGAAAAAAAAAAACCACCACAAGCTCCAGAAACCTTTCTGTCCTGATGTATAGATATAACAATGTGTCTTAAACATAGTTCTATTTATGATGTAGGTAATGTATGAAAGAGAGAGAGAGAGAGAGAGAGAGAGAGACAGAGAGAGAGAGAGAGAGAGAGAGAGAGAATGAAAGAGAATCTCCGTGTTAACTGTTTTTCTTTATATTTCTTTTTGACAGTTTGCATACAGATTTCTTACTTTCTCTTTTTTACTTTAGCTATGTTTTTGTTCAGTTATTATCATTCCTCGAGGCACTTCTCAACGATGGCAATTACAAATAGCACAAATACCATCTAGTGCACAGATATATTCACTAAAATTCCATCCCTTGCACACACTGGCTAATGAATGTGTAAATAAGTTGAAGTGGTGAGGAATTAAGAAATACATGGAATAGCTGAGAGGTTTCACAGCTTTGTGTTCTTCAAAACAAAATACCGAACAAACTAAAAGTTAAACATTAAAAGTAACATGTTTTCTATTTAAAGTCCTCCATCTGGTTTATTTAACAAACAGTTGTAAAGGTTCTTTGTAAATCTTTTTTTCTTACAGAAGTCTAACATAAATGAATTGCAACAAGAAGTACATTTTAATGCTTACCTGTTACACTGATCAGCCATAATCAGTCACTTACCTGAGAAGAAATGGCATCATATTGCCCTATGGATAGAAGGCAAGCTGGTGGGGGCAGTGTGATGCTCTGGGCATTGTGCTTCTAAAAATACTTGGATCTTGCCATTGTTGTGGATTTTATTTTGACAAGTAACACCTACCTAAACAGACCATATACACTCTATTCACGCAACGAAATTCACTAAAGGCAGTGCGCTCTTTCCTCTTTTAGTATGATAACACTTCCTAGACATTCACACTGTAGAGATTACGCAGAAATCGCTTGAGGAACGTGACATTTTTGTCACGTTTGTGTAATTTCACGTTAAATTATAGGGCTCCCAATTCTGCAAATCTCAATTCGAATGGATGTGTGGGACAAACAAGATCCATTGAGGTCCCATCTCACAAAAATGGCTGAAAGGTCAATCATTTTCACATCACATTTTTACATGTCACGTACATTGTGAGAGCTCCAGGATGATATGGATGAGTGGAAGATCTTGAGTGGCCTGCTGTAACCTGACTAAAGCTTTTGTGTGCAATTTGTGGAAAACCTTGCCAGAATTATAGAGTTTATTATAATAGCAAATGTGGACGACATGTGAAAAGCCATAAAAGCAATGTAAAGTGTATTTCATTGTCAAAATCTTTCAGTTGATGCAGTTTCTAAAATCACCATTTGTTTGTGTTCTACTACAAAACTTAACGCTTAAGCTTTTTTCCTTTTTTTCCTTCAGAGAATAAACAAGTGTACAAATGATCTTGAACGAGGTGGAGGAAATTGAGTCACTTACCCCACAGGCTTCCTTTGATGAATCGCATTTTAGATGTTCTTTTAAGTGCTATATTTCCATTTACATAACCATTAAACGCTGCACTCGTATCTCTTAAATCTGTAATTGGCAATAGCAACTTTCTTATCGTTTTATTTTATTTTTTTAACTGAAGTACCACACATGCCTTAAATATAATCCCAATTAAGTAAATCATCTCTTTCAGGAGAAAAATGTGTTCAAATAAGTAGTTAATTACACCCATGCAGAGCATAGCTGAGATAACTTGCAATTAAAGTTGTTGATTAATTCAGCCTGTTTATCATTTTTACTAGCCCTGTGGAGGAAAAGGAAAGTGTGATCTTGAAAAGATAGTGTTCCCAAACCAAAGAGAAAAAAAAATCATTCATTAGTATGAAGCAGGAAGAAAGGTTTCTTGGTTTCTTCTGAGTATTTCATTCCAATGGAGGAGTAAAATAGTTGATGTGGGTAGATTTGCATATTTCCTATGAATATTGTATGAATATACAGTTATTTATTTATATATTGATATTTTTGAAGTGTAGGGATGAGGTTGTGGGGCATTGGTCCTCCAAGCAGGCATTTCTTGTAGCATGGGACCTCTTGCCCCAAATTTTCTGCAGTTAAGGGTGATTCTTACAGGCTTGTTTGCCTTTTTTTTTTTTTTTTTTTTTCTTTTTATGGAAGCAATTTTTTGCTTATTTTGCTTATTTTGTTAATGTCCACAAAGTGTCTTATACACTCCAAAGCTATTAAGAATTCCAATTTTTGAAAAATCAAATGCTGCTGTTATGATGAGAGTCATTGCTGGACTTGCAATTTTAGAAAAAAAAAAGGATTACGTTTTAACACACCACACTTCAAGTATATTGATGTTGAAAGAGCCCTAAGTGTTACAGTGTTACACAAGACTACGAGCTGAGCAAGAAATACCAAGCTAGGACAATCCCAAGGAGTATATAGAGTACAGGTATACTGCTGAGAAAAAAGTGTGCCAAGCTCAATATGGAAATATATAAAGTTTTTAATTCTCTTAACAACAACTAAGTGGTCAGGAAATTACAGCAGGAATGAAATAAATGCACTCCTGAGATCTTCTCTTCCACCATTTGTTCATTTTGTTGAAGAGAACTGTGTGTTGTCCTGAATTTGCAAAACGTTTTCAAACAGCACATGTATACAGTGGCCGAGTAGAGCAAAACACATTAACAAATTAGAAAACAAAATAAAAAATGCTAAAACACAACAACAATTCAGACAGACCGGAAAATGTAGGTATGGTTTGTGAATGGAAAACTTACCTATCATTGGACAAGACACCTGTCAGATATACAGGAATTACAACAGTATTATTTATTTATTTATGTATATTAGGCGATTAGCCATATACAAACAACATGGCAGTAACAAGTACAATTTACATTACAATACACAACAGGTCCATGAAAATACAAATAACTTTCTTTCGGCTTCTCCCGTTAGGGGTCGCCACAGCGGATCCTTCGCATGTTTGATTTGGCACATGTTTTACGCTGGATGCCCTTCCTAACGCAAACCCTCTCCGTTTACCCGGGCTTGGGACCGGCACTGAGAGTGGCTGGGGTCGGTTCCCTGACCGGGGATCAAACCCGGTCCGCATCGCTAAGAACGCCGTATCCTAACAGCTAGACCACCAGGGACCCGTGCATGAAAACACAAATATATACACATATTTATGGGAAAAAGAGAAAAAAATAGATAAATAAGATAAGATATACCTTTATTCATCCCACAGTGGAAAGAAAAAGAATAATGCAAATATATAAAGAATCGACACATACTAGAGTATACAGTATTTACACAACACAATGTATAAATACAAATAAGGAAGAAAAGAGACCACTAGTAATTAGTTACGCACGTATTGCAGGTAATATTGCATGTTGTTTTTTATTTTGTTGTTTGTTTTTTAATAAAATTTATAAAAATAATAAAAATTTTAAATAAAAATAGGATAAAAATAAATAGCGCTATAGTTTATTCTGTAAATCATTTTTCAATAAGGGACAAAAGATTCATTGCATTTTTCTTTTTAATCATTTTAAGGGCTTTTGTGAAATTAATTATAAAATGCAAAAAACGTTGGTTTCACTTTCAAGTATTTCGATTTGTGTAAATAAAATCTTCCCATCAGAAGTATATTATAACTAGAAAGTCGTCTTTGTTATTGTTCATTACAAGTCCAAAGATTGTCCTTCACAGTGAAATTTCTTAGATGGGTAAAGCCAGTTATGGATTTCAGACCATAAAGCATCTGAAGTACAACATTCTGCAGGAGAAAGTTTTAATGTATGTGTAAACGTGTACAAACTAATCTTTATGTCATGATATACTGCAGCTTCTCCAACATCACTGCATGTGAATGTCCTTCCTTAAAGTAGCTTTGAATTAATTCCATTTTTTCCTTGCTTTTATTTACTTCTGTTATTTTCTCACATTTAAATTATCTAATCGAAATTAAAAATTAAGATTTCATACTTCCTGTACATCTTGAATGACAGGTGTCTCGTCCAATAATCTGTTGCATTGACAAGCACTACCTACCTTTGTCTAAATTGTCGTTGTGTTTTTGCATTTGTAATTTTGTTTTCGGATTTGTAAGTGTTTTCAAATTTGTAAATTTATTTCTGATTTGTTAATATGTTTTGCACTTCTCGGCCACCGTAAATTTACCTTTTTTTTGCGCATGATAATTTACAAATATTCAACAGCTTTTTTAGTCCTTCTCCTAATCACTGTCTGCGATATGTTTATCCCAGCCACATTTGCATATACAAGGTCCCAGAAAAGAAATTGTTAAAAGCCCTGTATAAAACCTTTCCCTTAGAATAACTCCACATTTATTCCGGCTTTGTAAAATTTGTTATATCCTGGTGACTATCTGGAAACAGCTAAAAGCAACACCTCAACCCGGCTCTAGAGTGTCCAGGGAATTATAGATTACGGTTCTTCACAAAGGAACGGTAAAGAAATAATAGGGGTCTATTGTGCAAAATATGACATTGATTTCCGTTGCTGATTCCAAGCTTGGGAGGAAATTAAAAAAGACAATAAAAGAAATATGGAGCAAGGCACATTTCAGTCTCCCATAAGGTGTTGTATATATATATATATATATATAAATATATCACACACACACTGATCAGGCATAACATAATGACATTTTAACATTTTGACTGGTGACGTAAATCACAATGATTATCTCTATCTTCATCATGGCACCTAATAGTGAGTGAAATATATTATCCAGCAAGGAAACATTTTATTTTCAAAGTTAATCTTTTTGAAACAGGAAAAAAGAGCAAGCGTGAGGATTTGAGCGAGGTCAGGACTGCTTGGGCAGCAAAAGGGGAATGCCACAATATTAGGCAGGTGGTCATAATGCTATGCCTGACCAATGGCTATAAAGTTATGCCTAGTCAGTGAATATATGACTTTTAAAGGGCAAAATGCATAAAGACATGTCCTTGGGACCAAGTAGCATCTCTTCCACAGCCTAATATTGGGTCAGGACTCAGTGCTTGGGTAAGGGTTTTTTTTTTTACTTGTCACAATACATTACAGCATGGTGAAATCCTTCGTTCGCATATCCTATAGATGTTAGGAAGCTGGGATTAGCCATTATACAGCACCCATAGAGCACAAGAGCCCAAGACTGGCAGCTTAGTGATACTGGGGCTTGAACCCCTGACCTTCTAATCACTAACCCCAGAGCCAGGGAAGTGGTAGCTCAGTGGTTAGGCTATGGGTTACTGATCGGAAAGTCAGGGGTCGAAGCCCCAGTTTTGCCAAGTTGCCACTCCTGGCCCTTGAGCATGCCCTCTGTGATCCAGCAGCACTGTATCATGGCTGGCCCTGCACTCCTACCCCAGCTTCCTAACATAACTCGGACATGTGAAGAAAGTAGTTCACAGTGCCCTAAGGTACATTTGACAAAACACCTTTATACGGTGTTGTGGTTGTTTTATTTTGTTCATATATTGATGCCACAAACAAAGTATCTTATAACCAAGAATTAATCAGTAGTATTGTGTCGACAGATTTTACTTGAGGCCACAACACAAATGCTGTAGCTTATCATTTGTAATCTGTGGCCTCCAGTTAATTACTTGGCAGGAACATGTGAAAAAATCTATTCACATTCAGAACTTGCTTAAGGTGAAACAGGATAATGGTGTGCAGTATAAATTCATGTTGCAGTGCTAAAGAGTAAAACTAGTGCATCCATCCTTTCAAGGTTGAAATTGTAATATATTCAAACATCTCTGTTGGAATTTGTAAAGATGTGGCCTTAATAGAATAATTGACGGATTTTCTATACGTTTCTATAACAGATTCCGATTGTAAGGCCGTGACACGAGCTTCTGAGTTTGCCCATACCGTATTAGAAAATGACGCTATGTGTTCAGGGGCTTTGTCTTATTTCCTGTTACATTCAAATGTATTCAATTCGAATCAACCTGTATATGACAAACTTCTCCGCATGATGCCATTTTGTGCATTACATCAGCGCAAAGTATTTAAGAAATGTACTTCGTTACTGTACTTATGCAATTTTTGGCTACTTTCTAGTTGTTATCAGGATTAAAGATTTAAGCAGCTTTTACTCACTACATTTATGATTAAATATGTGTCTTTTTACTCTATATAATAGACAATACTATATTTTTAATGACAATTAAAGGTACTAGTTACATTTAGCGGTCAGTCAGTTAGCACTTAATATTAATGTTTTTATCCACTGAATATTAATATTAATAGTTCTTCCACTTTGTGACATGATGCTGTAATTTTATTTGTTAAACGAAAATATCTTTTTGAAAGATTGCTATATTTCTTTTTTTGTCTGACTTGTTTGATCTTTGTTTCATTCTGGCATGGTGGAGAGGCTGTTGTGTTGATGGTTTGATTTGTATTTCAGGAAATAAAACTTTTTCTATTATTATCTTTCTACTATTTTTACTAACGTGTCTTTGGACTAGTGCATCTTTAAACCTACGTTTAATAGAAGTCAAATACTTAAATACTGTTAAAACCAGATACTTTATGATTTTTACTGGTCATATTGGAATTGGGGATTTTAACCTAATGGAGTAAGTTTTGCTGCAAGGTATCTATACTTTAACTCAAGTATGAATTTGAGGTATTCCTTACACCTCTTTACCACATGTTTCCCTGCAGATGAAGACATACTGGTATTTTGGAGTATAAATAAGCATTTTATTATGCTACCACTTAAAAATGTATACAATGACTAAACAAATCCTATCTGTTGTACAGGGGGCAGGGCCATGTATTCAGTTATGAAAACGTGGAGTTAAGCTGAATTGAAAGGTAATATTTGATGGTTCTGTGAGTGTTTTCAGTAGGTGTTAGGAGACAGAGTAAAGTTAATAAGCTGGTGGAGCCTGCACACACTACTCTCACACACTGCAATGTGAATCTTCATATACTGTATGCACACACACCTTATTCCACTAAAGCTTAGTTCAATAAGAGTCACTGGGAAACAATGCACAATTGCTGAAGATAAAATGGGTGCATTGGGGATATTCACAAATATTCCCTGGTGCCTTCATTAATTAAATTCAGGGGCCAAAAATATATTGTTGACCAGGGTTTAGGATTGGACTCTGCAATATCATTGTGAATGGTTCCACATAGGTCCTGCTACAGTGTAGAAAGGTGTGTGGGCTATCGTGGCATTGTGGTTACACAGCATGATGACTTGGATTAGGGAAGAACTCCACCTCTATACCAATCTCTAGGAAGAACAACCTTCGAGACTTTTCTTTGTAATAAATAAATGAAATGTATTTCTTAATTAATTGAGAGTAACTGATTATTCAGCCAGAAATTGCTCTTATTTTTATTCTTATTCCTACTCTTATTCTTCAGTGCCTCTTCTGAATAATCTTCCAAGTTCAGAATCCTGAAAGAGATTGACTAAATGACTGGCGAGGGAATTACGTTCATATCCGTGTCCCTATATGAGCTATATTAATAACTGTGGGTTAAAACAGATGAACTGGGAAAGTGTTTTATTTATTTAAAATTATGATAAGTGCAGGAAAATATGATTGCAGATGTAAAACTCCCAAAAACATTGAAACAAAATCCCTAAGTACATCAACAATAATGACAACTATAAAAAGTCAAATGAGAGACAGCGAGTGTAGGTCCAGGTGGGGTTTAAAACATCTGCAGAGTATATATGACAGGGAATCAGGAGCAGAAATAATACAACATGGTGCCATGGGAAATGAAATCCAACGAGTTTTTTTTTTTTTAACGCGATAGTTGTACTTCCTGCCTCAGACTGGATAGTTTGGTAGTGTCTGCACTTGCTGAGACACCAATAAGAGTGTGAAACCGTTCTTGGGGCTAATTGACTATTTTAAGTTTTTGCACAACACATAAACTCAAAGGTGAAAGCCTTGAAATGCTAACTGCCTTTAGGTTTCAAAAATACTTCCAAACACACTGGTGCAGAATAAATTGAGCTCTATCCTCCAACAAAACACCTGTCTACAAAGTCTCTATGTCTACACACTGCGGCCTACACTGCCATACATATACAGGCTAGTCAATAAAAACCATTGTCATATACAGTACCTCAGACCAGCATCACAGGAAGAGGAAGCCATTATTTGTCTCATATACTTTATAGCACAGTACGATTCGTTAAGACACATGCACACTGCTATGTGTAACACATCACAAAACACAATCAAAGCAATACCACAACTCATTCAGAGCTAGAGGAGCTTTGATAATCTCATACATGTCTGAACACTGCTTCTCTCTATTGACCCAACACACTCATGCATGAAAACAAACAAATAGGCCTATGATTCTCTCAGTGACACTGACATTTTCTAGAAAGCTCAGCAATAGATCATTGCTATACATGGCAGATTAATATGTTTCAATGCTTACCTGGCCATGAGATCACAAATCTGATGTGTTTTTGAAAGAGGCTTTCTGAGAGGCTTTAACTTTGTAAATATTTCAAATGTAAATATACCAAAAAATAGCTCCTGCTCAGTTTTCATAGACAATGTTTTTACAGTTGATGTTTGTAGAATTCAGTTTTTATCTGCTAGAAATATAATTGAGAGGAAATCATTTGAACTCATCAAATAAAACCTATTTTTTTCAAAGCAAACAATCCACAAATGTTATGGTTTTTTAGAAGGTAAGTCAGAAAGAGCCCCTACTCTAATCTACAGAAGCTATGATCCATTTCATATTCCATGGGCATCCTTGTCTTGTAATACCCATGTCATAGAATACTTAGCAAGGAATGGAGGCATTGCAAAGTCTGCAGCAGTTTAGTGAAACCTAGCCACATACTCAGCAGTTCAGCAAGTCAGAGCGACATCAACATTTAGCGAGACAGAGCAACATCAAAGTTCATCAAGAGAGAGCAACATCAATAGTTTAGTGTGACAGAGCAAAATCTTTAGCAATTCAATGAAACAGAGCAACATCCTCAGCAGTTCAGTGAAACAGAGCAACATCCTCAGCAGTTCAATGAGACAGAGCAACATCCTCAGCAGTTCAATGAGAAAGAGCAACATCCTCAGCAGTTCAGTGAAACAGAGCAACATCCTCAGTAGTTCAGTGAAACAGAGCAACATCCTCAGCAGTTCAGTGAAACAGAGCAACATCCTCAAATGTTTATTGTGGCAGAGCAACATCCTCAACAAATCAGCAAGACAGAGCAACATCCTCAGCAGTATAGCATGGCACAGCAACATCCTCAACAAATCAGCAAGACAGAGCTTACCCACTGAAAATTAATCCTGCTAACCAAACGGTTGTCTGCCCTGCTTTGGACCTTCCTGAAGAACATCATGCTGAAAAGAATTAGTAGATGTGTTTTTTTTGTTTTTTTTTTTGAAAGAATCAAATCTGATGACAAAATGAGTGCCTCTTGGAAAAATTTTGACACCCAACTCTTTAATATTAAGCAACCTAAAATAGTGTAAATCAAATAAATCAGGCTTCTATGATAATGAATTACTTTAAAATTCTGAACTCAAGACATATTTAAGACACATCTTAAATATTTCTTATATTTTTGGTACATGTTAACATGCAGCCACACACATACAGATCTTACATAGAGTTGATTTTCAAGATTTTTTCTAGTTAGACAAGAAAAATCAATTCATTCATCAGGAAGTCAACATCAAATCTGTTCATAAAAAGCAATAGATTTTTTTCCCTTTAGATACTCCATAACTGAACCATACAATTCCTAATAGAAAAAAAAAATTAACATCCTTATTTTCACATAACTCATCTGCTAAATGATTTCTTTTTATTGCTTCCCAATCACAGCACCTGTCTAAAACCACGGCTTATTTCACGACAATGAGACTGATATGAGTGCAAAGTGGGCTGTAGTTTATGCATATGACATGTAAATAAGGGATTAGCTGTGCTTAAATCTCAATTGAGCTCGAATCACCACTTATGATGGTGTCATCTGAGTTTCTTTTGTGCACTCAAATCTGCTCTCGTTTCTATGCAAATGTGATGAATAAGGGTCATTGTGCGACATTTCCTGATAGTGGGACTTTCCTAGTGACTAATAAAGTCCTGCCCTCCTCGCCTTCTTTTGTGGAGGTTGAACCCATGAACAGTGCATTGACATTGAGCTCAAAAAGTGATGCAGGAACATATACAATGCTGCAATATTGTACACACATTCACATTTTACTTCATTGTTATTCTATTATATTATATTGAGAATGTATTTAATTGCTC
Organism: Silurus asotus; assembly: GCA_024362625.1. Classification (NCBI taxonomy): domain Eukaryota; kingdom Metazoa; phylum Chordata; class Actinopteri; order Siluriformes; family Siluridae; genus Silurus; species Silurus asotus. The sequence goes on from MU551534.1 coordinate 7,326,699, forward strand.
TGTCTTTTGTATTTATAATTTAATTTTTTATTTAATTTCCCAAACCAGTCATAAAAAAAGATTTCACTGCACATTATGATGTGTATAATGACGTATGTGTCAATAAATCAGAAATCTGATATTATATATTACATAAATCACATCAGTATACATATGACAGTAGAAGGCTTGAGCTTTGCCTCACCACAATTACCTCGTAAAATATCTTTGTAAAGCTTATTTTCTTGTATAGTGTAGGTTAAAGGTCATGTTATGATATACAAATCAATGTCCATCATATACATAATAAATTACACTAGAGTGAAAGAAGTGAATTATGTCAGCCAAAATCAATATATTTCCTGTTCCAGAACCACAAATAGAAGAATATAACTTAAAAAGTTGTAATTGTAAAAAACTAAACAAAAAAGGTTTAATTTATATTAGATTTTCTCTATTTAAATTGCCAATATTATTATAATAATAATAATAATAATAATTATAATAATAATAATAATAATTAT
>MU551534.1:7327972-7353496 GCA_024362625.1 Silurus asotus
AAGAACTAATTCATGAACGAGGTCTGGCAAAGGGTCTGGTGATTAGCGGGAAACATTTACAGGTTACTGTGAAAGGGTACAGGAAAGAGACACACTGTAAATAAAATTGGGTATAGCTTTGGATGAGTTTGTCAATGAAAGTTCTCAATTGATTTAAAATCCTGAATCAATTTATTTCTGTAACTTTTGAAAAATGTGGAACATTTTTATGACACGCATGTTCCTTTTGTTTAAATGCAACATTTTTTGCTTTGACCAAGAAAATATATTTGCACAGATGATACTTTTCTTGAAAAATCCTTCCTTATCATTAAAAAAAAAAAACGTCAAACTGCCAGTTTAAAGATTTATTTCAAGATTTATTTTATTAAAGATTTTATTCATTTCATCAAGATTTTATACTTTTCTTCAAACATTCAGATGAAAAACTTTGCCTTATAACACTTGCTACAGTTCAGAGCAGTTCAATCGGATTTAGGTGCAGTGACTGGGCAGGCAATTCCATGGAGGATATCACTCCAGCCGACTGTTTGCTTAAATATACGCTTCAAGATATTGTCTTGTTGTATGGTGAAGTTGGTTCCAATGAGCTGCAGTCTAGATGGAATTGCATGGTGTTAAAGTATAGAATGGTAGCCATGTTGGATCAGGATTCCTTTTTGGAATACGTCTACAACTTTCTCTGCTCCAAAACAACCCTAAACAATTAAGTTTCAATTCCATGTTTGACCGTGTGTGAGGCAGTCAGCTAACATCTTCTCTCCTGTTCCAACAATCCAACACTTTGTATATTATCTGTTTTGCCAATCTGGACCAATCTGGACCATGCTACAGAAAACAGTATTTAACATATCTGAACTTATTACTAAGATTTTTTTTTTTTTTTACATCAATTTATATTTAAATGCATCATACTGAGGTAAATTAGAACCTACAGTATATGTTATATGTTTAAGAGTCTTGGTTTGCATGGAATGCATGAAAGCAGAGGTTAGAGAACTATAAATATATGATAGAATATGTAAGATGAAGAAAAAATGATATTTAAAAATAGTACAGTTGATTGAATCTGTAAAATAGAATGCACAAATTGAGTGAAATATAAGGAGTATGACAATAACAGAACATAATGCACAATGTATGACTGGTTCTGTAAAAGATAGATTGTAGTTGTAGATGCAGCATAACTTAATTTTCTACATTAACACTTATTGGCCCTCATTTATCACATACGTGTAGAAATGAGCACAGATTTGCTGCACAGAATGACATATGAAAGTGTGATTCACTAAACTGTTGTACACCTGCTTTTATTCCCTGATTTTCATGTTATATAGGCATATGGCAGCCCCAAATTTACATAAAATATATACGTAAAACATACATTACATACTGAATGCCTGGAATGACTATTGTGTCATTTTGTGAATAGTGAGGCATTAAAAGGGAAGTGTTCAAAAGGCTACGGTGATCCAACATTAGAGGAGATATGTGAAATAAACAGAAAATACATTCCAGTGGAGTAAAGTTATTGAAGTGCTGCTGCCCAAGGTTGCTAAAAGCATATGTCCATTTTCTTTTTTATTACATTTTTGAATATATTGTGACTATCTATCTATCTATCTATCTATCTATCTATCTATCTATCTATCTATCTATCTATCTATCTATCTATCCATCTATCTATCTATCTATCTATCTATCTATCTATCTATCTATCTATCTATCTAATCAATGCTTTCTTAAATGTCACATGCAGAATTATTGGCACCCATAATTAATTAACAATGTTAATCAATCAATCAATCTATATTGGTAAAAGAATGCTGAGGATGGAGCCACCAAGTAGAAGGAAAAGAGGAAGGCCAAGAAGGAGGTTCATGGATGTGGTGAGGGAAGACATGCAGGTAGTTGGTGTAAAAGAGGCAGATGTAGAGGACAGGGTGGTATGGAGACGGATGATCCGCTGTGGCGACCCCTAATGGGAGCAGCCGAAAGAAGAAGAAGAAGAATCAATTAATCAATCAATTAATCAATTAATCAATCAGTCAATCAATCAATCAATCAATCATTCAGTCATCATCAATATCTGCTTTATCTTAATCACAGTTCACAGTTCAGTTCATTAAAATTTTATTCTTACATTATTATTATTATTATTACATTTTTGATTAAAAACCTAATTTTTTATTTTAAATTATTAAAATTTTTATTTAAAATTTGAATTTAATTTGATATCTTTTTCACAAACTGGGTGTGGTGAAAGTCCATGTGCACGTAAACACACACAAGCACGCACGCACGCACGCACACACACACACACACACACACACACACACACACACACACACCTGTGACCTGTGACAATTTAAAGTAGTCAATTCACCTTCTGGCTTGGTAGGAAGAAGAAAACCAGAGAACTCAGATGAAATCCACAAGGAGAAGGATGTGAAATGCAAAAAAAAAATTCCACACTTAGAATCAAAATAGAGACCCTGGAGCTGCGAGGTGGCAAAGCTCCCCACTGTGTCACAAGTTCCGCTGTTGGCAAAGGATGATTACATGAAAGGAACACAACTGATTGTCAGGGTGCCAGTATATTTGAAACCAGCGTTTTTGCAGAACAAAAATAGCGCGACTTGGATCTATTTATTCTTTTAAAAGTGAAAAACTGTTTTGCATCCCAATGTGCTAAAAATAAAAATATCACCCGTTCCTTGTGCTATTCAGTATATGTAATACTCTGTGAAAGATTTATTTTCTATACTATGGTGACGTTTGTGCTTAAGATCAGTAGATAAACATGAGATGATCGATCAGAATTCCAGGTCCATTTTCTTCAACAACTTGCTGGAACATGGTGGCAGATCACCTCATTTTTTTTTCTGGGGTTAGACAAAGCATTGGAAAGAAATGTCAATACTTTCCAATATGACTGTTTATTTGTTTTTGCTTATAGACTGATGCAAATGTTTTTCAAGATTTCAATAAAAAAAGTATCGGATAATAATAAAAGTATATTCTTCTATCGGTCACTCGTTCACATGCTCTCTTTCTAAAATCATATGTTCCTCTTCCTCTTATTCCTTTCCACCGCAGTCTTTTTCCCATTTCTATCTCTTCCTTTTCTCTCGTGTTTCTCTCCCAAACCCTTTATTTTCTCCATGCATTTTCTCCCCTGTTGCCTATAAGAGCTCAGCATTTTCCTCTCATAATTTTTTCCCTTTTATAACTCAAGGCCTCCTTTCGTCTTTTTTCTTCCTTTACTATTTTATGGATGTATGCATTGGAATTTCTCATTGGCATATGTTACTTTCAGCTTTATGAGATTGACAATTTTGGCCTGTCTTTCATGCAACTGTAATTGGTATTTGGTTAGACCAGCCTGTGTGTGTGTGTGTGTGTGTGTGTGTGTGTGTGTGTGTGTGTGTGTGTGTGTGTGTGTTTCATGTTTTTTGTCACACTATATATTTCGAAGCAATCCAGGAGTATATTGGCAATCTGGTCTCCTTATGAAGAACACCATTCCGACTCATCATTCACATGCTGCAAAAAGGCACCTACAAAGCATTTGCCTTTTCCTGCAAACATTTCCTGCAAAATCGTTTTTTGCGAACTGACACGAAAATACACGTGTGTGTGTGTTTCATGTTTTTTGTCACACTATATATTTCGAAGCAATCCAGGAGTATATTGGCAATCTGGTCTCCTTATGAAGAACACCATTCCGACTCATCATTCACATGCTGCAAAAAGGCACCTACAAAGCATTTGCCTTTTCCTGCAAACATTTCCTGCAAAATCGTTTTTTGCGAACTGACACGAAAATACACACGTTATTGTGACTACAGAGATGATACTATGACGTGAATATAATTTGAAACCGTCATTGTAGTAGCCATTTCAGTTGCTTCTTTTTCTTTGCAGTGTGGCCCAGCAAGGATGATATACAGTCACGTGTACAGAAATGTAAAGAAATGACAGGGGCATGTTGTTATAGGACATGTGCTGTTTCTCAATCATTAAAGGCTCTAGCATGGAGGAGTTGGTGTTGAATTTATAATGATCAGATTGTGAACTAATTTATGAGTTGCTCAGGTACAAGTCTGTAAAAAGGACATTAAACATAATCACACTCTTGGTGTCACCCCAATGAGGATGGGTCCCCCTTTTGAGTCTGGTTCCTCTCAGGGTTTCCTCCTCATACTGTCTAAGGGAGATTTTTCTTGCCACAGTCGGCGTAGGCTTTTCCATCTGGGATAAATACACACATTTAAATATAAACTTCTGGACATGCACAAATGTTCTTGAGCCAGGGCATGAAGTTCGGGTTCCAGCAGCTAACAGAGGGAGACTTGAGGTGGACTGCCCTCAAGGAACGATCTGTGATAAGCAGCCAGGCTTTCTGGCCAATGTGATGAGGAGGTCAGGACTAAGCATGCACTGGGTAGGACAACTGTGTGACATGCTAGGCACAGCAGGTGGACTGGGTAGAGCTTGCAGGAAAACCAGCGGGGATCAGGGGCCAGAGGGACAGCCATCTCAGTAGGTTGTCCAGAACCAATTGGCCTGCCATAGATTAGGCATGACATGCCCTAAGGTTTTTTGCTTTCTGCTGGGGGCTGAGCTTCCAGAGATCAATAATGAGGTGTGTTCATGACTTGCCAGTTCGAGGTGTCCCAAACCCATTGTATTGGTGCGTCCGCTGGGTCTATGTTTTGGCCAGACTGTTCGGTCAGGTAAGTGTGTCGCGAACCCAGAAGATCCTGACAGCTGTTAACCACTTTGCGGAAGACAGCAGGGTCAGTCGGAGAGTTGGACACATTAAGTCTAAGTGCTTTAATCTAAAAAAGGGAAAAGCATGAAGTAAATATTTGGAAAAAAGCCCCGATAAATTGTTATTTGTATGTATATATTTTTTACATTTTCCTGATGCCTGCCTCCTGTTTTCTCTTTTTTTAATAACTATTTATTATTTAGGTAGGCAGACAAATATAAAAAAAAATAAATAAAAAAAAAATCTTGTTTAGAAAAATTGAAAAATAGGTAAGAAATAAGGTTTTAAAAAAACGTCATATCACATCGTCAACCAAAGCAAACAGTACAAAGAAACTTGGAAACTAGCAAGGTCATAATTAAGGTCAAAACCCGAATAGCATTCACAGAAGGTTTAGCAAAGAAAGTGTGTGTGTGTGTGTGTGTGTGTGTGTGTGTGTTGTGTGTGTGTGTGTGTGTGTGTGTGTGTGTGTGTGGCTTGGGAGTTGAAATTTGACAGCTGCCATAATTAAAGGTTGCAATGGTTGTTGGGATCTGAAGTTCTCAACTTGTTTTTATTTGACAGAGTGCATTGAGAAGACAAAACACCTTCCCTCGATTTAACACTATAACCTTCTGTTATTGCACTGCATAGTGGATATAGAAGTCACCTGAGAAAAGAATGAATGACTAGGCCCAGAAGTGTCAAGATGTGAACTACTAAATTTCCTGTACGGTTTCCTGTACATAACTGTGGCAGGGGGCGTGTCTGAGCACCGTTTTTCGACTGAGTCACATTTAAGACTTGTTCAAAATGAACGATTCGTCCATGAACACAAATAAAGAGATTAACAATTGTGATTGTTGTGCTCCACTTACTTTCTAGTGTTTTTTATCGAGTATCTCATACTCCCTGCAAGTCTCTGGGCTCTGGGCTAAATACTCATTATTAAGGTTTTACCCAGTGATCTTTAGCGCTCATCTTCCCAGGCTCCGCCCTCCGTAAAAAAAAGGGTGTTTGACCACACCCCACCTTCCAGACTTAGCTTTTATATTCCATTGTTAAGTATTTTGAGATAGACATTCATTATGCATCTGTGTAATGCAATGTTTTCTTTTTAGAGTTCTTTTCTCCAGTCTTTCTTTCATGACTAAGGTTACATAGTGATCCTTCTGCAAATGCACTGGCGTCTTCTTATCTCTGATTCTGTCTGCCCTGTTGGGGGGGTGGTAGATCTACTTTAACTCAAATTGCATGGTTTGTGTACTTCATCCACCACTGTTAGATTAAAAGCTGGAAATCTATTAATGAGGATGGATTTCTTTCAACCTAAGCATATATCAGAACCAAGTTCTCACCTTCAGTGCTGGAAACACAATCTGTGTGAAGAACTTTAAAAATCAAGCGAAACTGTGTGACAATATTTTATTGGTTCAACAGAAGCTGTCGATAGGCCATTTCAGTAAGAGATGCTGTGTCTGCAGAACTGAACTGATAGCTAGAGGCTTATAATATTGAACGATTAGATGCTTCAGCCTGGGCAATACCCACTGTACTGACTCAGAAGTAAATCTGGAGTGATCTGAAAGTGTGTGAATCTCAGTGAACTTTAACAAAGCAATTTTTTAGACAGCTATCCCTTTTCCACAGATCATGAGGTCACAATTGAGAGGTGTAACCATATTCTCCACAATCGATCTTCCAGAGCTTACCGTCAAATTCCACTACATGTAGACAGAAGAGCCTTGAGTGCATTTATTATCTATTAGATTCAGGGGCAAAAGTTTTGCTATGTGCTAACTTTGGCACTTTCAGCTTTCCATAAACCGATTCTTATAGATGTTCCAGGGATTCAGTACTCTCTGGATGAATGCATTCTGTTTGCTGACTCTGTTGCTGATATCAAGCACATCCATATGCCCCATGTGTCCATATGCCCCCCTGAAAAAGAAAAAAAAAAAATACTGGAATAAGGCACTCAAGAGAACCATTCTTACTGTAAAAAAGAAATTCTTGGGACACCATTCATTGTGAAATTGCTGTAAACATGCAGAAAAACACCACATGCCACCACAGGAATGTTTCAATTTTAACTTCTATTTGGCAGGCAAACGAGTGGAAGTGGAAATTTTTCTAGACCCTACCATAAAATATAGAATAATATGAGAAACATTAGACAAAAGCAACAAGTGGTGAAAGCATATCTAGAAAACACAAAGCAAAAATTTCAAAGCTCATAGAAGGTAAATTGGGATGTTCCTCATTTTGTACCTCCACATACAGAGCTCCCTTCTGCAAGCCAGTCAAATTCTGCCCTATTACTGATCATCTGTTGTCAACAGAAAGAAAAAGAAAAGAAAGATGCTTTGTACTTGTCACATGTACTTTACAGCACATTGCAAGTCTTTCTTTACGTATTCCTGCGATGTTACTAAGCAGGGTTCGGAACACAGGGTCAGCCATGTTACAGCACACCTGGAGCACAGAGAGTTAAAAGCCTTGCTAAAGGTGTTTGAATCCACTGGCCTTCTGAGCTACCACCTCGTAAAATATTACTGCAGTAAAATTGCTCCCTTTTCAAAGTACAAAAGTATTTGCCTTCAAATGTGTCCAAATCAATATCAATATTGCTATAATGCAAAATAATTTTTGCCACAAGACTTTAATTAACCTGTTAGCCTTCGACACTTCACTGCATGTTGTTCACTGGACACTTATCTTTCCTAATAAACCGGGATTAACAGCAGTGGATGTGTTTGTGACTCGTTATTACAATAATAATGTAAGTAGTGCGGGTTTTTTTTGTTTTTTTTTATGCATGTTGTTTGTGTGTACTGCTTACACAAATTCAGCAAATACATTCGTTATACGTTTTCTATTAAAAAATTGTGATCTGAAATCCCTGCTTGAGACTTAGACCTTTAGAATGAGGTATAGTTAGTCATGGTTACTCTTCTTCCTTTTTATTTAATCTATTGCTAAACATTAACACCTGAGAACAATGGGCTCACGCAACAACAAAGCCTAAGAGGTTAATCAACTCAGTTTATGTGAAAAGACTCGAACGTTACTCTCAGCACACCAGTTTATTAATAGAATAATATTAAATAGTCAGTCATTGATAGATATCTATTAAAATGATCGTTATTCCAAAACCTTGAAGCTGAACAGTTTATTTTAGGACTAAATGAAATAACAGGATTCGTGGATTTTCGGGTTAAGGTTTATTTGTATTATTACTCTAAAAATGTTCTGCTTGCTGTTGAACTGACTCGGAACTGGATGTCCGTGCTAAGTAGATACCACCAAGAATCAAAACAAGAGCATGAGCTCAACCCTGATTGGTGTCTTGCTGCATGCCGGAACAGTGGAATTTTTATCTGCTCCTGAATAAAAAAACGAACGACTCATTTTACAAAAAAGTACAATATTTGACTGTAGTGAAGTTCAATCTCTTCAAATGAAAATACTTCGATAGTACAGCAACATGAAAAAGCTACTTAAGCACTAGCAAATACATTTACTTTATCACTGTCTACCACTGCAGCTTCAAGTGTGGCTGGATGAGAATTTTATATATTTATGGTGTGCACAAGCCTTAGTACATCTTTTAAAAATTTTAATGAGGCACATAGTGTTCCAGTGGCAGTTCCAAGAAGTACTGTGTACTCAGGTGTTTTGTCAACAACGATACCAGAGATCCAAAATTGCCAAATAGTTCCTGCATTGTAGCGCTTTGCAATGTGTTCAGCTCAAAATAACACACGATTTTCTTTGCAAAAAAAGGAGCTTGTCTTGAACCAAACAGTCAACTTGGGCACTTGAATTGCTCTGATCTCTTGTTTCGGTGCTGATTGGTACACTTGTCCAACACATGATTTGCATTCCGTGCATAGGCCTGAGTTTGCTAAGTAACTATTTGAATCACAGCAGTAGCATTTGCATTCACTTGCATTCAGCTTTGTAATTTCCCAAAGTAAAATGTGTGCCATTATATGAACTCATTCTCACTTGCAATCTTTCTACTTGGAGTTCAGCAGACATTCGCAATCTCAGGGACACTGCGCATTGCATTTTGGACTTGATTTGAAATTTGTATTGCAAAACGCGATTCAATTCAATTTATTTTTGTTTGTATTGCGCTTTTAACAATGAACATTGTCTCAAAGCAGCTTTACACAGATAATGTGGTGATGAAGAATGAATAAGATGTTTTTTAGAAGTGTAAATTAGTCCCTGATGTGTGAGCCGGTGGCGACTGTGGCAAAGGAAAAACTCCACGAGACGGCATAAAGAAGAAACCTTGAGAGGAACCAGACTTATGCGAATGTCCATTTATCACAGATAAATGATGTTGAAATGGATCAGATGCAAACTGTAGTCCAAAGTCAGTGTAGGAGACTGTTGACATCAAGTACAGTCCAAATCTAAAATCCTCAGAGTTCCTCTTCTTACTCTGTAATTTAATGGATCCCCAGGGCATTGATGAGAAACGTCCTCAGCTTCACAGACTGGCCTCCAATAGAAGAGAATCTAGAGGCAGGCCGGGACGAAGTGGGAAGATCCGAGGAGGGAAGAGGGACAGTCACAAGTGGTCACTGGAACTTAAGGATCATATTTAACTCGACCGAGATAGCAATAACCCTTCATGAATTTGAATCCAACTCACTTTCTCAGCAATTTGATCTCTCATCATTCTGACTTTTTGTCTACAAATGCACAGATTCACACCATATTTGTGGAACTTGTGGTGAGATATATATCTCTCAGCTTTGGTGGGTTTTGGAGGGAAAAAAAATACAAAAAAATACATCTGACTGTGTGTTGCAAGAGTGTAAAAAATTCTCAGTGCCTCTCTTCCAAGGCAATGTAACAAGCTTCCAACTTTCGGACCAGTCATCTCGATCAGCGTGACTCACCAAAAGATAGTTTTCAATCATTTGAACCCATGTTCCGAAAGTAATAGCTGGCTCACCCGGGCATCGCAAGTATGTAGGAGGAAGAGAAACCGAAGTCCTCGACAGCCAGTTAGTTGTGTAGAGCAAATTATTCAGACAGAATCGACTGAATGTGAATGCACATGTCTTTTTACTTAAAGACATACTCTGCCCTGGTAGATCATTTCTATTTTTTTTGGGACTGAGATGCATCTATAATGGAAGCATAAATATTGCATGCCTTGCCTATTGCACCGAGGAAACAAATATTTTTTAAATGGTTTTAGTGTAAATTGTCCTGCAATCATCAAAACCTAAATCTGTAGTCCGTTGGATGTTAGGATCAGAGCAGACTTTTTTTTTTTTGTACAGTGTCTGCATAGCAAATTAATTTCAAGTTACACCCATGCTGTTCATTTCTAATGCTGATATAAAACAGCCTTTGTTTCCCCCAATGGTTTTGTCTAAAATGTATTATCGTGAAACATTTCACAATGACATTTTCTACATGCTTGTTTGGCTAATCAGGTCCACGAGAAAGGTTAAAACACACTGGTACTATGGTAATGAGTAAGTATCGTTATTTTTGTTGCGCTCACACAACAATGAAGCCTAAGAGGTTAAATTAGTATACAGATCAAATCAAATCAAATCAAATAAAATTTTATTTATAATGTGCTCCCCACCATAAGTTACTGTGTTTGTTATTGACTACGCATTGACTAGATTGATCTCCTAATGATGTAAGAGCTATAAATACTATTAAATAAACAATAAAATATACTAAAACAAATCTAAATATTCAAAATACCGTATGCAATATTTTGTATTAAGTAATCAAAAAATCTATGAAATAATAATTTAAAAAAATAATAGATTAGACCGAGGTCCAGTGCGCATTATGTAGACTCAAAATCAAATCAAATCAAATCAAATTTGACTCATTAGGGTCAACGACTAGCTCACGTCAACTCTCCTTCGTTTTCTATTTTTTTTTACTCGAAATTTACATTTCAGGTCAGGTTTTTTCCACACAGTCTCACCCCACATCATCAGATATCGACGTTGCCTCAGATGGCGTACACATCCGATGGAGAAGGGAGCCCCTTTGCGTTGCTTATACACTTCAATGCAAATCCCGCGTCGCTTTTCAATGTAGATGCCCGTCCTAAACACTTCAATGCAAATCCCTCATCTTTGGATTAAAGTTAGGGTTTGGGTTTGGATTAGGGTTAGAGTTCGGGTCAGCGTTAGGGTTTGGGTTAGGGTTCGGGTCATCTTTGGATTTGGACGCGGCCGGGGGACAACCAACGAATCGGTCGTATGTAGTGGACATTTCGTAACATTATTATTATTCATTAAATATAGTATAAATAATCATATACACTTATTAATTTGTTCTTAAAGTAAATGTTCGTAAATTGCGGAGCGTCTGTACTTATATCCGTGAGATTGGCATTTAAGAAAATACATTTTCAATTATTTAAAATCTCATTTTCTGAAGAAAATTCCAATATACAATATGACATACAAGCACATACAGTGGGGGAATCATTATTTGATCCCCTGCTGATTTTGCAAATTTACCCCTTACAAAGTAATGAACAGTCTAGAATTTTTATGGTAGGTTTATTTCAACAGAGAGAAAGAATAACAAAAAATCCAGAAAAAGTCCAGTATTTGATCCCCTACCAACCAGCAAGACTCCCACACACCCAAATTATTCCTGTCCCTTTAGGAAAGAACACCTAATGTCAACTCATTATGAGTATGTTCAGATCTACAATCTTGTCCCCGACGTTTTTTGACAGCTCTTTGGTCTTGCCCATGGTGGTTGAAAGGTTAGAATGAAGGAGGTTGATTCTGTGACAGGTGTCTTATGTGACGATGTGGGGTGAGACTGTGTTGGTTTGTTTTTAAAGTGAATGTTCGTAAATTGCGGAGCATCTGTACTTTTTTAAAAATAAAATAAAAATTTTTACATTTTTATGGTAGGTTTATTTCATCAAAGAGAAAGAAAAAGTCCAGTATTTGATCCCCTACCAACCAGCAAGACTCCCACACACCCAAATTATTCCTGTCCCTTTAGGAAAGAACACCTAATGTCAACTCATTATGAGTATGTTCAGATCTACAATCTTGTCCCCGACGTTTTTTGACAGCTCTTTGGTCTTGCCCATGGTGGTTGAAAGGTTAGAATGAAGGAGGTTGATTCTGTGACAGGTGTCTTTTATTCACATAATGAGTTGATGTTAGGAGTACTTTCCTAAAGGGACAGGACTCATTTTGTTCTGTGGGAGTCAGAATTCTTGCTAATGTGGTACGGGATCAAATACTTATTTTACTCAATCAAATACATATAATTTACAACCTTTAATGTATTTTGTAATAGATTTTTTTGTAGTTTTTTGTCTCCCCCTGTTAAAATAAACCTACTATAAAAAAATCTAGATTGTTCAATTCTTTATAAGGGGTAAACGCACAAAATCATCAGGGGATCAAATCCTTATTATCCCCACTGTATAGGAAGATCTTTCTTTGTAATATAAAGCGGTATATACAGAGTTTGTGCACTCATACCAGATCAGTTATAGATGTTAGTTTTGTTTGCATATTTATATTTAACTTGTAACATAGAGAAACTGTTCAACTTTTTATTAAACTTTTAAAAATTAAACAATTAATCAAATGAAACATTCAAAACAATGAATTGGCAATCACCAACAACCAAACAGGTTATCTGAATAGTATATTTATAATACATTTATTTCCACTGTATAAATATTTTATAAAGCAGTTTTTAAGAACTTATAAAATGCTTAGGCAAAAATGCATGAGAATTGCACCACTTTGTCTTTATGTAGAAGCAAGAATGACAGCCATCAGTTTTCTCCAGGAGTTTAGGATTAAGGTCCGTGTGAGACCTATCAGATTTTTTTATTTAAACATATAAATACAACTTCATTTGTTTCTTAAGTTATTGCAATATTTTTGTGACTTTGAGTTAATTGGGTTTGTGGTAAACTCAAACAACCTGGATGTAATTTAAGTAATTATCCATCAGCACATCATTTATCAATAGCATCATCCAACATTCTTGAGTCTGGTTCCTCCCAAAGTTTTTTCTTATGCCATCTCGGGGAGTTTTTCCTTGCCACAGTTGCACCCGGTTTACTCATCAGGGACAAACTTACTTATAAAGAACATATTCACTTTTAATCACCACATTATCTGTGTAAAGCTGCTTTGAGACAACGTTCATTGTTAAAAGCGCTATACAAATGAAAATTAGTTGAATTGAGTTAAATTGAACATTCTCGCTTCATTTTGAGATGTTCATTTGGACCACTATGTGCTTTTTCAAAGCAGCAAGAGATTGACAGTGAGGATGGATATAAACAAACATCCAGTTGACAAGCGCTTTTAGGTGCTGTTAAAAGACCACAGTACAACTTTCTGTCAGGGATCCACCAGCCACACCCTCACTTGAGCCACACATTCCTCCTAGCAGCTCCCTGTCCTACTAATCATGCACTAATCATGCACACACTTCAAAACACTCCCCGTCCGTTCTACCGATTAGTCTGGAGAACCTCACTGGACCTTCTGACTGCTCTTTTCATTGGACTATTTCGTTGTGGATATATCTATTGAACTGCTGTTTGCCTGTGCATTCTGTCATCCTGTGCTTAATGCTGGTTTGGTTTATCTTTATTCACTTTGTTATTAAACACATCTTTGTTCTGTTAAAATGGCATCTGCTCGTTCTTTCAGCCTGACACTTTCCCCAGAGATTAGGATTGGATGGTAGATTTGATGTTAGATTAGAAATATTGTGAACTGTAGGGCATTGATCATATTTGATTAATTTACTTTGTGTGATTAAACAAATTGAGAAATGAATAAATTTCTCTTTGTGTGTTAAAAAACAAACAAAAAACTTTTATTCTTTCTCTACTTTTAATATTACATTAAAAAAACCCTCAAAACGGAGGCCATGTAATTCACAGTTTGTTCTCAAAAAACAAATGATTGTAACATACACTGAAGAAGATACTGTGATTTACTTATTTTTATAAATCTTGTAAGGTAATTGATTGTTTGTACTAATGACACATTCATGCCACTTTTGTCTAATATACGCTTTGTTCTAATAAGTGCTTGGTGTTATTAAGCAATGAACAGCCCAACAATGAGCAACATTACATCGATTGCAATGTTTTAAATGTCAAAATTCAGACCTTAGGCTCAAAACATTGACATCGACACCAACACCAGGAGATTGGAGCTCTTCATTTATTTACATTAAACACAGGAATTTAGTTTTTGTTCACATACAGCACCTGTGAAAATCTTGGAAACACCTAGTCTTTTATTTGTTTTGAAACATGCATGTTCTTTTTGTTTATATACAACAAAATGTCAAGTCAAGAATTGGACAGTGAATGACTGGAAGAAAGTTCTGTGGACAGATGAATCTAAATTTGAGATTTTCCACTCTAAAAGAAGAACGTATGTAAGAGAGACTATGGGAGAAGATGTGATCAGACTGTCTCACCCCCACAGTCAAACATTGAGGTGAAGCTTAATGGTTTGGGGTTGTTTTTTAGAATGTGAGTTTGGATACATATTGTGAGTCAAAGAAAAACAGAAGCAACATGGCTACCATTCTATATTTCAACACCATGCAATTCTGCCTGGAGTGACGCTAAATAGAAACAACTTCACAATAAGCCGAAGCGTACATCCAAGCTCTGTAAGTGGGCAAACAGTTGGCTGGAGTTTTATCTACTGTATCATAGAATGGCCTGTCCAGTCACCGCACCTCAATCCTATTAAACTGCTCTGGGATGCACTGGGTCTCAATATCAGTAAGAAATCTCCCAACTAGTAAAAAACACTTTTGGCAAGTTTTACAAGAAGTTGAAGTTGAGGGTCTGGAGAAATGAAAGAGTGTAAAGCTGTTACTCCTGCTAAGGGAGGATTTTTCAATGATAATAAAGTTGATCATCAGACATTTAATTTTATTTATTTATTTTTTACAATAAATCTTTACACCAATAAATGACCTAGTTTGATGCATATAAGTAAAATAAACGTGTGTTTTATTTTTATGAATGGTTTCATTAAACCTTATTCGATGTGGGTATATTTTGTTAGCATTTAAACAAATGCGAATTACTGTCGATCAAAATGTCATTTAAAGCATGCTTTGTTTTGACTTTAGATAAATGGACGGAAGTGTAACGTTAATGGTAAGATGTAAGTAAATAGTTGAATGTAAAAAAGTAGCAGTTGAAGAGAATTAAAACAGTATTGCTATTAATTCTAATAGAACTGAGTGCTTGCGTGCCATTGGGTTAATACTCTTGCATTATTAGCACAACAGATTACAGATAATAGACTCAAGCAGTAATTAAGACTGTACCACTGCCAAAGTTCACCATCAGAAACTAATGTTGGGTTTGGTGACCTAAAAAAAACAGACAGAGAAAAGGGCTGTATGGGCAAATTAAATGTGTATAAGCAAAACAGATTTATTTGGCAACAATAAATAAATGGCTCTTAGCCCTTCGGCACATAGAAATATTTTGAAATAATCTATTTTAATAGTTTGCAGCTATAAGAGAATGCTGTTCTGGTGTAAGAATGCTAACATATTCTCTCTCTCTCTCTCTCTCTCTCTCTCTCTCTCTCTCTCTCTCTCTCTCTCCTTTTCTCTTTTGCATTCTTTCTCTCTCCAAATAAACACTGTAATAATACAGCCCATACATACTGTATGTTTAGGATATAAATTACTTTCATAACTATGATGTAAACCAGAAAAGAAAGATGTAAATTGCAGATTTGTATGCTTTGTATATTATCAATCTGAATTAGGAATGTGCATCACCTTCTTTCTCTCTCCAAATAAACACTGTAATAATACAGCCCATACTGTATGTTTAGGATATAAATTACTTTCATAACTATGATGTAAACCAGAAAAGAAAGATGTAAATTGCAGATTTGTATGCTTTGTATATTATCAATCTGAATTAAATTAGGAATGTGCATCACCATAAGTGAGGCCGATGCAATTCACATGTCGATGCATAGACAACGATACGATACATTAAAGATGCATATAAAGCAGCTACTGATGCGATTCACCCCTAGTGTAATGCAGTGCATCCTGATTTCGATTCGATTTAACACAATGCAATTCTATGCAATACGATAGCATGGATAAAATATCATACATTTACTTAAGTGCCTTCTGTAACACTTGGACCTTCCACAGGCAGGCCTTTGTAGTGCAAAAGATTAAAATAAAAATATTAAATAACCTAAACTTTATTTTGAAGATGCAGCTCTACCTCTGCCATAATTATCTGTATTTTCAGGACACGCCTCGGTCTTTGTAGTGTTGTAAAAACGTGTATTCATGTATAAAAGTGTACTTAAAAAATGCAAATGCCACATTCTGGGTTTAACTATCTATAATTTAGACATTAGCTTATAGTAGCTGCTTGTTGGGGCGTGCATGGGGAATTTCTCCTTTCAACAAATTCACTCATGCTGAGTTGTTATTTTCTGTAAAAAACAAAATAATAAAAAGCATTTGAGTATGCAAGGTGAAGCAATTTGTGTTAATCAACATTTGTATTTTATTTTGCAGATGGCAAGTAGACAACTATGGTTAAAACAATCTACAGTATATAAAATATAATAATTATTTTGACAATTTCTGTAAAAAAAAAAATGCACAGACATTTTGTTCAGTTGTAAAGATATAAGCATTTAGAATATATAATCAAACCTAGTAAAGTTATTGTTGTAGAAGGCAAATGTTATAAAAAAGAGAATAGAATGGAGAAACACTGCAAGCTAACAGGCCTGATTCAAAAATTGGTGTACAAATGCATAAGCATTCGTTAAAACCCACAACAGTGACTAAAAATGTGATCGTTTACTGCTGCAAATTGCTGCTTATAGATGTAGTGTTTGTTTGCACTGTTTTAATTGAATCTATCACTATGTCATGAGCGAGGTGATTGCGTGACCTGATGCTCGCGAGTCACGCCAGAACAGATCCAATGCGACCGCTTTAAAGTTACAAACAAACAGTTCGAACAATAGAATTTGTTTAAACTACTACTTTCACATGATGAGGTTTATACAGTTTTTGCTGATCGTGCTGATGTTTCGTTTTCATCCGTGACACCGGTGTGTTTTTTCTTTTTGTGACGCATGCATCACTGTGGTACTTCTATTCCACACAAGCTTCGCTTTGCATAACTTGCAAGTACAATTTTTCTTGTTGAGTTTAATATAAAATGCTCTCATGTCTTGGATGACTTGGGACCTGTTCCCTTTGCATTTCTCAAACAGCTGTTTTATCTTGCCGTCACGCTAAACTGAAACGTGAGCAGTCCAACTAACCAATAACAGCATTCGTTGACAACAAATTTCATTATTGATTATTATCAATTTTATCGATTACGTGTTGCAGCTCTAATATATATATATATATATACAGTACAGACCAAAAGTTTGGACACACCTGCTCATTCAAAGAGTTTTCTTTATTTCATGACTATGAAAATTGTAGAGTCACACTGACGGCATCAAAACTATGAATAAACACATGTGGAATTATATACATAACAAAAAAGTAAACTGAAAATTTGTCATATTGTAGGTTCTTCAAAGTAGGCATCAAGAGAATGCCAAAAGTGTGCAAAGCAGTGAGTAGAGAAGGAACGTGATATAAGTTATTTCTGCATGTTTGTCAGGCAAAGGTGTGGGTTTCAGCAACAATTGTCATTTCAATTCAGATCCTATAGGCTTATATGTGAAACCAAAAAAGAAATAATAATAAAATAATATGATTAATACAGAGCGCTGCATGACCTGTGGTTCTTTGTTAGCCACTGAGCTAATGCAGTTCCTTCCATCTGTGGGTTTGATTTTTTTTTTCAGTAATGTGGGTCATTTGCAATTATTAAAAAACATGCATTAAAGCCTACTCATACGTTACATAATGATGATCTCAGTCAAGGCTTTGCATTTAAAATGGTTCATGTATTTTCAAACCTATTATCAGTCTAATTAATAGTGCTTTATCTCATTATTTGTAGGCAATTATGTATTATTCCTGAGTGGCTATGAAACAAGCCTCGAGTGGCATTTTCTCTGGAAGTCAGCTTTTTTTTTTCTTCAATAAAAAGCTGTAGCTGTAGCAAACCCTTATCCTTTTGGATAGATCATTAATTAATTGACTCGAAGTAACATAGTGAGTTTATGCTACAGTTTAATAGCCTGCAAGATACGTCCCCCCGTTAACAATTACATTTGTTGTCATTGTTTTTTGCAAAATAAACTCCAAACTAATTTAGCTGCATGTAGTCAGACAAATATATCATCATCATCATCATCATCGTCATCATCATCATCATCATCATCATCATCATCATCATCATCATCATGATGCTGGATTTCCTGCTACAATATAATGGTTTTATGGACATAGTTCTTTATAGCAAAGCAAAATATATTCCAGTCAAGTTCAACAAATTGATTATGCTTGATTATGTAACATTTATATATTAAATTTGCTCGTAAAAAATAATAAGAAATATAAAATAAATAATAATTATTATCATTATTTGTTATCAAGTAATTAAAGTGATCATCATTACAAATAAAACGAACCTGCACTTAAAAAAGCAATAATTTTTGCGATTCCATCCGATTTGTTTGACAATAAACACTGATAAATGTAAGTTTGACCCCTTATTTAAAAAAAAAGACAAATATTGGAGAAAAAATCCTAAAACCAAAAATTATTAATTAATGAATAGCCCTTTAGTCAAGCTGGATATAAAGAGCACATTAAAAAATAAAAAATGATGTATTATCGCCCGCATAAAATGTACTAATTAATCAAAAAAACTAATAAAATACATTTGTTTAAAAAAACAAACAACAACAAAAAAAAAACAATAATAATTCTAAGGCAAATCTAAAACATAGGATTAGAAACTAGCTTGCTATTTAGCTGGATGTATCTACACTGATCAGTACTGTGGTTAAGCACAAAAGATCATTATTACAATTTCTATTAGCCGAAGCGAAATACATTAAATATTTAACAAGTACTTTAAATTAAAAAGAAAATATTGGGGGTTTTAAGGAGGTACATTTGATTGTGAGGGGCAAAGTGATGATTTTTTACAGTCTGAAGGACACGGCTTTTTGAATGCTTATTTGTTCCAGGAGTTCCTGAGCCTTTACCCAGGCAGCAGGTGCAGCGCTGGTTGTTGATCACTTATTAATTATCTATTGTGAAATAATTCCCAAAAAGCATTACAAATCAACAGATTGATAAAATCAAATCAACAGCCAGAGAACGACATTGTTGACAAAGGAAACTTGTGTACTGGAAAATTCTTGTCCAGCATTTTTATACTATGAGATTTTGTGATTTTGAAAATAATCATTAGGCATTGTTACAAAAACCAAGAAGGAAAAAAAGGATTCAAAGTAATTAGAGTGAAATCCTTCAAAAAAATGTTAATACCTTCTCCCTCTTTAGTTTCAGATTCCTGTTTTTTTTGCCAATAGACGTAGAACCCAATGTGATCTTCTACTATTGCAGCCCTACGGTTAGACATGTGCATTCTGAGATGCTTTTATGCTCAACGTGATTTTAAAGAGCGGTGATTCAAGTTATTCCTTCTGTCAACTCAAACATGATTTCAAACCCAATAAGAAATAACAATTAGACATGATTTCCACCTGCAGAACTGTTTCACGCTTAAGCTTTTAGTTTTCTACACCATTCTGCATGGTTTCTGCAAACTCTTCAATAGTCTAAAATATAAAAAGAAATCTAAATTTTAGGCTTTTAAAAGTCTTTTTAAAAATATAAAGTATTTTCAAACAGATCTTAGATTTCCGATGTCCATGTGACGTTACATCTAATGATCATTAAAATGCTCCCGCAGCACTGTTTTTTTGTTGTTGTTGTTTTAGTTCTTTCGCTAGTCCAAATATAATTTGCTGTTTTACGACTACAAGTGGGACCAACATGCAACAGCTGATCAGCTTTCTGTTATTGGCACGAATCTCTTGGATTTTACCGCAGACGTAAAACAGATTTTATTGTTTAGATATGGGGAAGTGCAAGTTTAGTGATACTCAAAAAACTTTGGAAAAAAATAAAAAATGTTGGGCTAATGCCAGTCACTAAAACTTATTTGTGTGTGTTTTATGTTGTGATATACTCTAGGTCTTAAATTGTATTCTTATGGCCTTCATAAGGTCTTAAAAAGTCTTATATTTGACTTGGTGAAACCTGCAGAAACTTGGTCCATTAATGCTAGAGACTATAGTGCACATGAATGTAAAAAAAAAAATACTCTGGTTTGATCTGGTGCTAAAAGCTATGCCACAGTCCAAGTCCAATGTCTGATGTTAAAGCTACATAAAGTTTTTGAAGGTATTCACATGATTTATGTATTGTGGGTTTCCACCACATGCTTAGCTGCACAAACGAGCAGATGTACCTGTGTTCCAATTATAGTGATCCCTCTGAGTTCATGCTGTCTTTCCCAGAGTCCCCGCTTGCACACAATGTGCAATGTCCTTAACTATTATGTGACAATAAATGTAGCTATTAATCTGTTTATTTCTCTTTTCTCTCTCTCTCCCTCTCTCTCTCTCTCTCTCTCTCTCTCTCTCTCTCTCTCTCTCTCTCTATACTCCAGAGTCAACAGTGATCCTGATCACTGATGCCTCACTTCCTGATGCCCCACTTCTGGTTAAAGTTATCACCTGAAAACTCACTGTTGAGAATCGCCCAAAGGAAAGCCTAAAGATACATGTGATTCCTGTTACTAGCACTAGAAACCATAAGAATGGCTTTGGGCTGAAAAAGATATGAGCACCTATTGGGACACCTGAATGTTCCAGCCTAATGGTTTAACTGGTGCTATTCTAACAGCGTGCATTACCACGTTTGCGATTTCATCATGGACAACAGATTAAAACAAAGAGCAAATGTTCGAGGTGTTTCTAGTGGCACACGGCCTTCAAGAGCGGAAGAACATCACTGGAACACAATGGGAGATCAGGAAAACAAGCTCAACCCCTGAAAATGCCAAAACCATTCGGCAACTGGTGCATGATGATCGTCTGAGAACGAGCCACTTGATCTCACTTTTGCATCCATCCTACTCAGCAAAATTTGCTTCCTGGGGACTTCGGACTCTTCCTGAAGATAAAGATCCAGCGAAAAAGATTTCTGTTTTGACACCATTGCAGAGATCCAGAGTGAATCGCAGATGGTGTTTGACACACTTCATAAAGAAGACTTTTAGGAACCCTTCCAGATTTGGCTGCGCTGGATTGCTGTGCAAGGGGACTATTTTAAAGGTGACAGTGTGTAAACATAGATAAATAAAGTAATTTCTTGTAAACAGAGCGAGTTTTGAAACATTTTAAAACCACCTCGTATGTGACACTTCCCCGACGTGTCACCACAATTGTATAGGATTTGTCTTTGGATGTGGGAACATTTTTTTCTACTTGAACTAGAAGACCAAAACTTGTTTTAGCATGACAATGCCCCTGAGTGCAAAAATAAAGATATGCCTTACATGGTTTGGTTTGGAAGATCTTGAGTGGTCTGCTATAAAGCTCTGACCACTTCAAAAAAAATTGAACACATTTTGGATGAATGTGAATGCTGACTGCACCTCTGGTCTCCTCAAATACATTAGTGGCTGATGTTATAATCACCCTCGTGGCTGAATGAGCACAAATCTTTGTAACCACAATCTAGTGGAAAACTTCCACATGTTAAAAAGAGCAAACACATCTTATCGTCTGGTGTCCACAAACTTTTAAAGACCCTCACTTGATTTTAAACATTCAATGTATGTGTGTGTGTGTGTGTGTGTGTGTGTGTGTGTGTGTGTGTGTGTGTGTGTGTGTGTTTGTGTGTGTGTGTGTTACAGAATGATCGGCCAATTCATCTGAATTTTTCAACAGAATTTGATGTCATAATAACTGCTTACTGTGGAATAAATTATTGAATGAACTATTGATGAACTGAACTATCACTGATTTACTGTCAATGTCACCTCTGGCATTTATACAGTATATAGAAAATATACATTGTGAATATATTTCTGTAAAGCTGAACTGCAGGTATAGAGTTCTTAACAAAAATAAATAATAATTTATATAAAATAAATACTATCCAGGTGTACCAAATGCAATGAAGAGTTGTGTGTCTGGGAAGCAATAAAGGCATTTTTTTTTAAAGATTTCTTTAGACTGTTTTTATCAACATGTTGAGTTGATGTGGAATTTGAGAATGTGCTTGTTTGGGTCTTGTCTCAAATCTTGTACTTCTAAAGCAAATAGAGAAAATTCTACAAATAATGTAATAAAATGTCTATAAAATCAAATCATGCATGCAAATATATTTATTGATTTGTTTATTAATTTAGTTATTCATTTAAACATTTCAACAATTTTACAACGAGACAAAAATACATATACATATAACATAAATACTGTACAGTGTATATCTATATCTATATATCTATATATTTATCTCTCTCTCTCTCTCTCTCTCTCTCTCTCTCTCTCTCTCTCTCTCTCTCTCTCTCTCTCTCTCCCTTAGAAGATTAATTCTCCCGCATCACTCTAATTCTCAGTCTTTCTTCTGCACCAGTATCTTCTATATTTGGCTGGAAGCCAGGACCTTGCTCTTAACAAGCACACAGTTGGTCTAGCTCTCTTTCTGTTCTTCAGTGGAGCACGAGAAAGATCTTCTCCAGCCTCGGCCATATTGGAAGGAGTTTCGTTTTGATCTGACACCGCTTCCTCAAGGAGAGACAGTCACTGCAGCTGAATTCCGCATCTATAAAACGCTGACTGTGGGACAGAGATCTAACCGTACCCTCCATATCTCTGTCTATGAGATCCAGAGGGAAAAAAGATACAGGTCACAATCTAATCTTTTTTCCCCAGTGCATGTGATTCACCCCCCAAAAAAATAAATAAATAAATAAATAAATAAATAAATAATAATAATGTAATAATGTATAAAATATATATAATAATAATGTACAAACAAATGTATAGAGAAAAATTTAGTTCCTATACTTGGAAATTGTATATATAAATATATAAAAACAAAAAAAAACAGAAATATTTTAAATAAGCATTAACTAACTCAATTCACAAATAAACCACAATAAACTCTATCTATCTATCTATCTATCTATCTATCTGTCTATCTATCTATCTATCTATCTATCTATCTATCTATTTATCTATCTATCTATCTATCTATCGATCGATCGATCGATCGATCTATCTATCTATCTATCTATCTATCTATCATTCTTTATTTATTGAATTTTTTTTTCTTCTTCTGGAAAAACACTAATTCATTACAGCAGGTCATCAGAGCATTTCTATGTTACTTGGTGTGAAGCTGGGCGCCTAGAATCCCATTAATCCTCATTAAACCAAAGACATGACCAATTAGATAAAATGGGAGTGTAATAGATCAAAAATGATTTGATTTATTACATATATAATTCTCACAAAAAACAAATCTGCCAAAATGTAATAATGGCCAAAGATCGAGGATTTCCTTAGACACACCACTGGCTTTAATGTAACAGTTTTATTGGTTTCGAACCTGAGGCATTGATACAGAATTCAATTATTGTGATGTGTATATCACAGATTTTACACCAGCTTTGAACATGTTTAGCCAATAAAGTTTTTTTTTTTTTTTTTTAAAGAAACTATCTGTTTTATAATAAGCCATTAATCCTTTCTGAAACTTCAGAAGCTGGGTATTTGCTAAGCTGTATTTCTAAGCTGCTTAAAGCTTATTGAATTGTTAAAGCTTGATGGTTTAATTAAAAAAAAAAAAAAAACAGGAAAAAAAACAGTTAAAAGCCATAGATGAAGCAGGCAGCAAGATTGTGCAGCTTTTCAAACTAGATTTAACATACCTGTTCGATTCCAATTCATTTGTTGAATTTGATTACATGAAGGGGTTAGTTTGCTCTCGTCTCCTACACTTATAGAAGCAGGTGCAGTAGTGACTCAACTTGCCCCTTGGTGTAAATGAGAAGAGGAGGTGTGTGTTCTTGGAAACCTGTGAATAAATCAAAGGTGTATTCCGACCTCACAGTTAGGATATGCACCAGCCTTACCAGGAAAAAGTAGCTACTGCAGATGAAAATAAGATTGATGCAGATTTTAACACATTTCTAATAAGATATTATTAATAATAATAATTTTGATGTTGTTTAATACTCAATTCTGATTGATTACAACCTACTAGATCTCAAATGGCATTTGAAATGAGCAAATGAGGCTTGAGATGGGATGCATAAGTTGTTTCCACTTTGCCTAATAGCCACATTATCGCCTGTCCGAACACTGTCAATTATTCCTTATATATAAAATGTATTACAGCATTAAATACACCATTCATGCAAAAGGACACAAGTAAATCAAAAAAGAAGAGAAGGTACAACAAAATCTGATTTTAATACATGATATGTTCAATATATAAATGTAGTCTATACATAGTATGTACACACTATATATATATTTTGGTCTGTTGTGAATTCACTGGACATGTATCCACCCTGTTTCTTATGCATGCTGATGATTTATTCAGTCCAAGAACTCCACATGTAACAGCTCATATTTTATTCAATTTCTTCTTACTCGGCCCAAGTAGTTATGCATGAGGGCAGGGAATGAGTACAGCGGTAAAAAGAAAAATGCAAATAAACAAAATGGACATAATTAAAGATGCATTTCCATTTCAATCCCAAACAACTACATTTTAAATTAGTTTCTTTCACAATTCCTCTCCACGGCTTTTCTGTCTCTACCCATCTCAAAGCATACAGAGATCCAGCTGTGTGACGCCGCATAAAGATAGAAGACGTCGACCCAGCAAGTATCCCGAGGCAGCTAGAGGTTGTGCCAGCTCCAGTCGTGTCCCACACGTCAATGCAGATTTTAGACACTGGACTTTGAGTATAAACAACTTGTTAATCAATATTAAAAAAAAAAAGTTCTCTGACAACTTGTCCTGGTCCCTGCACACCACGTCAGTTTTTAAATCAGTTAATCAACAACTCTACTTTCTGTGCAGACTCAAGAGGTTTGGTCTCCTCCTCAAAGTATTTACCAACTTCTACAGATGCACCATCAAGAGCATCCTAGCTGGATACCTGAGCGTCTGGTACAGTAGCTGCACAATACAAGATTGCAAGGCCCTACAGAGAGTCGTAAGAACAGCGGAACTCATTATTGGACATAAACTCTCAGCCTTGCAGGTCATCTACCACACACAGTGTCTGAGGAAGGCTCAAAAAATCACAGCTGATCCCCTTAACCCAGCACACAGCCTGTTCAACAAACTGGAGTATTCATTCCAAAACCAACATGCTGAAGAATAGTTTTTACCCTCAGAATCAACAGCAAACTGTAATACAGTCTCAATGAAGACCACAACTGCTGACTGACTTGGTTACATTTCATACATATTTGCAGGATTTAACAAACTGTGACTGAACAATTCTTATTTTTAGAACTCTAAATTATATATATATATATAGAGTATTCATTCCAAAACCAACATGCTGAAGAATAGTTTTTACCCTCAGAATCAACAGCAAACTGTAATACAGTCTCAATGAAGACCACAACTGCTGACTGACTTGGTTACATTTCATACATATTTGCAGGATTTAACAAACTGTGACTGAACAATTCTTATTTTTA
The DNA here is from genome assembly GCA_024362625.1 of Silurus asotus. Classification (NCBI taxonomy): domain Eukaryota; kingdom Metazoa; phylum Chordata; class Actinopteri; order Siluriformes; family Siluridae; genus Silurus; species Silurus asotus. The sequence continues at coordinate 7,353,491 of MU551534.1, forward strand.
GAACTC